>PVJO010003263.1:0-126422 GCA_004026905.1 Hystrix cristata | reverse complement strand
TGGATAGGGTTTTTATTTATTTATTTTTGTTTTGTTTTGTTTTGTTTTTATTTTTGGATAAGGTCTTTAAATTTGGGGGGGTTGATTTTTTTTGAGTTCTTTATATATTCTAGATGTTAGACCTTTCTCTGAGGGACAGCTGGCAAAAATTTTCTCCCAGTCTGTGATTTTTCACCTGACTCTATTAGTAATTTCTTTTATTGTGCAAAAACCTTTTAACAGGAAGTGGTCCCAAGCATTGATACCATCTCACTCCAGAAAGAATAGCTATTATAGGGAAATCAAACAATAACAAGTGCTGGCAGGGCTGTGGGGGAAAAGGAACCCTCCTCCACTGTTGGTGGGAATGTAGACTGGTCCTACCACTGTGGAAATCAGTATGGAGATTGCTCAGAAAACTACAACTAGAAGTTCCATTTGACCCGGCTATTCCTCTGCTTGGTATCTTCCCAGAAGAATTAAAATCATCATACCACAGTGATATATGCACAACCATGTTCATAGCAGCACAATTTGTAATAGCTAAGTCTTGGAAGCAACCTAAATGCCCAACAACTGATGAATGGCTAAAGAAGATGTGGTTTTTCTACACAATGGAGTACTGCATCACCATGAAGAAGGATAAACTAGAGTCATTTTTATGTAAATGGATGTTCCTTGAGAACATATTAAGTGAATTAAATCAGACACTTATCAGTACACATTGAATTGTTCCCCTGATATGAGAAACCATAAGTGTAAATAAGGACAAAGGGATATAATAGATGTTATATATAAAAAAAAGATAGTATTCAAAAGAGAGGAGAACTAGATAGGGAAAAGGGGGATAAAGAAGGAAGGTTAAAAGGAAAGTAAGACGAAAGGGAAAAAATGGAAAAATGTAAATAAACTTGTTGCAAATAGAGAGGGGTGGGTAAATGGAAGAGAGGGGAGGGGAAGTGGGGAGAAAACCGAGATACATCATGTACAGGTACAAAATAACCATGTTGATTATCATCGTTATGTATACAATGTACCAATACATGTTCCTGGTTAAAAAAAAAAAAGAAATAAAAGAGTCTTGAGTCTGTGAAAAACTATTTAATTTACCCACTGGAATAGATACATTTGAAGTTGAAATGTATCCACTACAATGGTGGATTTATTCATTGTTGCCATGCAGAGCCTGACCTGAGTCCCTCCCTCTGGAACACGTGGGCCCATTCCTTCCTCCCTGGCAGGTAGAACAACATCAGTGTTGTTAAGGAAGAATTATTAAATAACTTCTATCTGCCAGGCCCCAAACCCGGAGCTGGAAGGTTAGAGGAACGAAGGGAAGGATAGGCTCTCCAAAGGGGCAAAGGCTTTGATAATGTAGTTAAGTTGTCATCCTACACTTCTGCGTTTTGGAGTGGCTCACCTAAAGGACTGCTCTGCTCTTGCATGTTCTGAGGTGAACCCAGTGTCCATCCTTCCTCGAGACTCCTGGAAGATTTGTGATGACTGTCTTATTTACCAGTCACTTTACAATTTCAGGTCCCTTTCCTTCTCCCTGAGATATGACTCATGAAAATGACTGGTTATTAAAGAAGAGTATTCTCCCTGTTGGAATAGCCCAAACAAAATCATCTCCTTAACTGTCTAGTGGTTTTTGTCTTTCACAGTTTTGTTAGACTCAATAGGCTTGGATCTCGTCTTTGAGTCCTCATGTGCTTCACGCAGGCTTCCAGTCTTGAGTCCTTTGTGTGCCCTTCCTGACTTCAGCTTTGGGCCCAACTCCACCGTAAGAATCTGACTTTGATTCTTTTTTGAGTCCTTACCTGATTTCTGGTACTGGCTTGTCTTGGTTTTATCGTCTGACAAATTGGTGTACTCTGCAAACAGATTAATGTAAATGTGACACAGTAGTGTAAATAGATATTTTCTCTGTTGGAAGAAAGATGGCAAAGATTCTGGTTTGCTAGTCTTTCGTGGTTTTCTGTTTGTCTGCTTTGAGGTCAAATCAATTAAGAATTTCTACCCACAGAGAAGAGAAAAAGTCTTTGATAAAAACTGGTGAGCTGTGTATTTTATGTTTGACTTTCGTTTTGCTTGACTTACAGCAAAAATTTTAAACTTGAAGCCATAAGCTTTCTCTATGTATATATGTTTATGTGTCTATAATTTAAAAAGGGCTTTACTTCTGTGTATGTACTATTTTCCTACTTCTGTATGGTATTATCAAATTACATTTAAACATCTTTTGAAGGATCTCAATTATGAATGTTTTAAAAGTAAATAAACACATATAAATTTCCTATTCCCCTAATTCCTAGAAATTAGGGAATTAAAAGTCAAATAGTTGCAGCATCGAAAAAAGTACTGATAAATTAACTAAGAAACATTTTGAGAATTTAAGTTCATACAATTTAGGAAAATATTTGACAGAAGACTAGTTTGGTAATTTTGGCTTAATAAAAGTATATACTTTGTCTGTGTTATGAGCATTAAGTACAACAGAAACATGCATTTTTATACTTCTTGGATATGACTGCTGTCAATTTCTACAGGTTCACTAACCAAATAAGCTAATGTTGTTTTTATTTAGTGTTTAAAATTATGAAAAATGTTAACTTGTATTTAATCAAATTGAATCATTAGCCCAAAAAAATCATCTCAGTACTAATTATGTTTTGTATTATGTGAGCTTGAAGATAATTTCCAAGATCTTTAGATAATTTAAAACCTTAGACTTCTACTAAATTCAGTGAATTCATGGACATTTCTTGAATAAACTCATCATTTACGAGTAAGATAAAGTACTGAAACATTAATTATTGATCATAACTTTTAGTTTATATATGTTTTCACCTCATTTTTACATGCTGCAGAAAGACTATATATTTCGAGTGTGTTAATGAATGTGTTCATTTTTGTCACTGAACTTTTCTGTACATTTTTTTAAGAAAGGGTCCCACTTGAACTCACCCTGTAGCCCAGGCTGGGCGCTGGCCTCAGGCTCACTGTGCCGCTCCTGTCTCAGCCTCCCCATCGCTGGGATTATAGGTGTTCACCACCATGTCCAGCTTCCTACTGTACTGTATGGGATGTATATGGTTATCGGAAACTGTAAACCCTGCTAATCTACTGTGTGACTGACGACTCACTGTTATCTGCCTCCTAATTTTTCTCTAAGGAATAAAAGTTACTGTGGTTAAAAGCTGTCATCAAAATAAATGAATGCACTTCCTCTAGGAGCAATATTCACACAGGCACAGCTTTGTATATAAAGTAGGTAGGATGTGTTTTATTGTTAATGAAAACAAAGAGCAGTTTTATCCTAAAGTAAAATGACTGGTTATTCAAGAAAGAGAAAGAGGAAAGACTAAATCTGAAAGCATATAAAGACTTAAAGATTTATAGATGGGAAATTTTCTTTATTGTGGCCAAAGCTAGCTAAGATGTGATGGGTTTGCTTGTAAGAGTCCTGGAAGAACTTTTAATATCAAATATTAAGGTGATATAAGACAAAAATTGTTCTTTTGTTAAAAATGACAAAATTTTCTTGGATCATTGGTTTCATCTTAGTGTAAGGATATAAAATGATATTCTTTGCCTTTCTGTGTAATCTGATCAGATGGCAAAGATTCAGTTTTAACAAAAATAACCTACAGTTCGTTTATTTTATTATATCTTTGATGGCTTAAGAAAAAGTTTTCTCAGTTAGGAAAGAAGTAAGATTCTTCATAATCATGTTATCTTCTGTGTTTATTTCATTTTTTCTATGTTTATTTTCAAATATTTTACTCTTGTTTTGAAATGAAAGATAAACTATTGTCTCTCAGGCACCCATGATCCAGTTCTTTTCTTAGGTGCTCTGATCTCCTAACAACTTTTAAGTTTTGCCTTTCTAAAACTAAACCATAAGTATATAATATTATATTTTATAACATATATATTATCTATTATAATATAACATATAATATTATATTATAACATATATATTATAACATATATAATATTATACATTATAACATATATATTATATATGTTACAACATATATAATATTATACATTATATATTATAACATATATAATATTATATATTATAACACATAATATTATATATTATAACATATAATATTATATATTATAACATATAATATTATATATTATAACATATAATATTATATATTATAACATATATAATATATATACACATATATATACATTAAAAAAAAACTAAATCTTTTCTTTTTCTTTTTCTTTTTATTTTAAACCAAGAACATGTATTGGTACATTCTACATACAACGGTCACATTCATTACATTTATTCTATACCTATAAATGATGCATCTTGGTTCTCCCCCCTCTCCCCCGCCCCTCCCCTGTGCTCCCTCCCTCCCTATTTACAGCAGGTTCATTCATCATTTTCCATATTTTCCCTTTCCCCTCTCTTTCCCCTGTTGCCTTTCTGCTTTCCCCCTTCTTTCTTTCTAGTACTCCTCTCTGCACAGCATCCTCCTTTTATATAATATCTATTACACCTCTTTGTCGTTATTTACAGTTATAGTTTCTCATATCAGAGAAACAATTTGATGTGTACTCATGAGTGTCTGATTTATTTCACTTAAAAGTATGTTCTCAAGGAACATCCATTTATATACAAATGACTCTAGTTTATCCTTTTTTATGGCAGTGTAGTACTCCATTGTGTAGAAAAACCACATCTTCTTTAGCCATTCATTGGTTGTTGTGCATTTAGGTTGTTTCCAAGACTTAGCTATTACAAATTGTGTTGCTATGAACATGGTGGTGCATACGTCCTTGTGGTATGATGATTTTAATTCTTCTGGGAAGATCCCCAGTAGGGCAATAGCTGGGTCAAATGGAATCTCCAGTTGTAGAAAAAAACTAAATCTTAAATTACTTCTTTTACACCTAAAATTATATTTGAGATTTCTTAGGGAGACTCTTGAAAATTACAAAGGATTTATTATTTTACCTTGTCAAAAAGGATGTGCTAGAAATAATAAGGTTTATTTGGTGTGTTACTATTGATGAATTGCATCAAGCTAGAACAGATGCTTAGTTTTCCCTAGGTTAAGTTCATATGGGTAACATTAGTAATACAGATATTTCAGAATCACAAGCTGGGTGGGTCTCCTAGAGATTCCTCATGCTTTATGACATGTTTCTATTTAACAGAGTCCTCCTGCTTTGCTTGTTACTAAACCTGCATTAGTCAGCTTTCTGTTACTGTGACAAAATGTCTGAGGTAATCAACTTATAAGGAGGAAAGTTTTGTTTTGGTTCACAGTTTAAGAGGTTTCAATCCATAGTTGTTTAGCCCTATTGCCTTGGGGCCTGTGGCAGCACAGGACATCATGGCAGGAACATGTGGCAGAGCAGACCTGTTTATTTCACAGCAGCCAAGAAACAAAGAGGGAGAGAGGAAGGGTCCAGGTCTCAACATCCCCTTCAAGGGCAGCCTCCCGTGACCTGATGATCTCCACAAGGTCCCACCTCTTAAAGGTTCCACCACCTCCCAACAGTGTCATGGAATGGGGACCAAGCCTTGATACATGGTTCTCAGGGAGGGCATATCCGATCTAGACAACAGTATAGTGTTAGTTGTAGATTTGGTTATTTTTTAAAATGTTAATTCTGTTGCAATTTACTTCTTTGATTTAAACTAGCATTTTCTAGGCTAGTGGTTTTCAAGTGGAGTTTTTTTTAACCTATGGAGTTTTAGCAACATCACTTGTTATGGGAGTTTTATTTAACATACAAATATTTAGGACTTCTGGCTTCTAGATTCTTTTTACTCGGTATTTCTGATATATTCTTGGTGTTTTCTAACTATATGCTAGGTGTTATGCTATATAATGTTTTAGTGTTATATTAAATTTGAAGATTCCTTTTCTTTCTTTCTTTCTTTCTTTTTCTTTCTTTCTTTCTTTCTTTCTTTCTTTCTTTCTTTCTTTCTTTCTTTCTTTCTTTCTTTCTTTCTTTCTTTCTTTTTGTTCTATCTTTCCTTCCTTCCTTCCTTCCTTCCTTCCTTCCTTCCTTCCTTCCTTCCTTCCTTCCTTCTTTCTTCTTCTGGTACTAGAAACTGAACCCAGGGCCTTTGCATTGGGCTACATCCTCAACCTTTTCACTTCTAAAAATTTCTTACTTTTGAGACAGGGTCTTGCTAAATTGCTAAGTTTGCCAGGCTGGGCTCAAACTTGCAATCCTCTGCGTCAGTCTTCAAGAGTGTGAGGATTACAGGCATGCACTTCCATACCTGGCTTGGATATTTTTTTCTTGGTAAAAATCATATTCATACATTTTTATAAATCAGACATAATATCCACTTTTCTTTAGAAAGAAGGTTAATCATCACATTCATAGATATTTTGTTTAAGCTTATGATTAACTTTTATCTTGTTTGCTCAAAAACAAATTCCCTTCTTAGTTTCATTTTATCTTGTGTGACATCTTATCAGTTCTTTCATTTCTGAAGACTATGTAAACTCTATTTTGTCTGCTGGAGACTTCATGGACTTTCTTCTTATTCTCCTGGAAAATATTAGACTGGACCTTGTTACCTTGACAAGTTGTCAATCTGTACCAAATTTCTACCCCTCCAGTTTTCTTCAATATCTGATTAACTTCCTTGAAACTAACTTTTCCAATTTTTCTCCCTCTTTCCTGACTCAGCCTCATGGAGACCTACAACCTGGCTGTTCAGATCCCTGCTGTGACTCTAGGTTATTTGCTGCTGATTCTTTGTCCTGGGATCTGAAGAAGCCCTGCAAGCCAAAGCCTGACAACTTTATATAAACCTCCAAGGGCTTTCCACTTCAGCAGACCACACTGGGGCCCAAATTCTCCCAACACAAGTTAGCCAAAGGAAGGCCAGTGAAATGTTTAGTTCATACCTGAGGAAACCAAGAGAGGAGACAGCATCACCATAAAATCAGCATTTGAACAGGAGACCTTCAAGAAACCCAGAGATGCCAGCATGGTGATATGTGCCTGTAATCTCAGCACTGTGGGAGGGTGAGACAGGAGGATTGTAAATTTCAGTGCAGCCTGGGCAATTTAGCAATTTAGTGAGAGTCTGTCTCAAAATAATGAGAGAGAGAGAGAGAGAGAAAGAAGGAGGAGGAGGAGGAGGAAGAAAGAAACAGTAAGAAATAAAGAAAGAGAGATATAACTCAGTATGAAACCCTAAGTTCAATCTTTATACTGAAAAAAAGAAAGAGAAACAAACAAACAGACAAACAAAAGAAACTCAAAAAACAATGCTCAGGCTGGGGATTTAGCTCAGTGGTTAGAGTGTTTGCCCCACAAGCATGAGGCCCTGAGTTCGATTCCCAGTAACCAAAAAAAAAAAAAAAAAAAAAAAAGAAAAAAAAAAGAAAAAGCTCAATCAGAAGAGCTGCCTCCTTCAACCTCTTGGAATCCACTGGACTAGTTTCCTCAGGTCCAATTCCTAGCTCTTTAATCCAACCGTTCACATTAATGCTTCTCATCTCCATTTTTAGGCATCCCTCTTTTAAGATATCTGCCCTCCAGAACGCTAAAACAACTGATCTTTGCTATGGCCTCTCAATAGATGTTGCAATGAGTTTTACAGAAACAACACTGGCAAGAGTCCCAGGAGACTATCTTAGGTCCTGCTACACCCTCTCTGGAGGTTTACGAGCAGTTCTGAGTTGTTCAACAGTGAATGAGACAGGAACTGACAATGCGGAACATTTTCTTTCTGAGTCGTGTGCTCCCTGAAGTTGTTAAGAAATTCCTTGCACTTCTTCATGTCCTGCTAAGAGCTGATTCCAGAGAGCCACCCTGCCCTTGCCCATCCCGAGACAGACCCATGTCTGTCTTTCCTCCTGTTGCCCTTAAGACTCAAGGGTGGTTCCTTTATTTGTTTATTTTAGGGTTTAGACCCAAAATGTCCTCCAAAAGCTTCATGTGTTTATAGGATGGGCTTTGGAAAGCCACTGGATCCTGGGGTGCTATACTTACCAGTGGATGAGTCCACCGATGTATCCATACCTGAATGTGCTGTTAGGAGGTGGAGCCTGTTTGAAAGTGGGCCCCTGGAGGCATGATGTGAAGGGGGTAGCTCCCTCCTCCAAGGCTCTCTTCTCTCTGTGCTTCCTGGCCACCATGACGTGAGCAGCTTTTCTCCGCCAGACCCTCCCACCAGGCCTTTTCTGCTTTGGACCCAGCTTAGATTGGGTCCAAAGCAGAAAAGATTAGATAGATGGAAAACATGAGCCAAAATAAACCCTTCCTCTTTTAAGTTGTGGGTGTTGTGTATTTTGTCTAGGTGTTGAGACAGTGACAAAGACAACTTGCTTATATAAAACCTCAGATTCCTTTCCTATTCTCTGAGATGTTTCTCATTAATGAACATTCTCTTTATTGCTGCAGTCTTAATAATATCATATCCTTAATTGTCTTGTGCATTTTGCCTTCCTTACCTTTTGTCCTCTCGTTTCTATGGCTGGGTCTCAATTTTCTTTTCCTTTCTGAGTCTTAGTTTTCTCCTCATCCAAGAATTATTGCTTCCTCTTCTGAGTGGTGTGGTGATTAAGTGAGATAATAATGGGAAAGGCTCAGTTTGTCCATAGTAAATGTTCAGTTAATGTTAATCCCCCCCCTTAGAGGAAAACATTCCTGATGCAAGGTGGTGAGAGTGAGGGCCTGTTACAACAGGGGGCCAGCAGTGTAACTGTGTCTCCAGAAGCTGGAAAACAATGCAGAGCAGGAGCTCCGACACTGAAGTAAACACATGAGCCAGAGGATCAGTTTGTATGGATAGAAACTATGTCACTGATGTATGTTAGAAGGAAGGGGATCTTCTAACTCCTATTCCATCTGGGTTTGCATGCAGGGTTAGTGGGGAGCCTGTTGTGAATTAACACTGAGATTGCCCAAAATATAACTCACCTTGCAAACCAACGGCAAGGGTCCGAATGACAGCCCCTTCCTGCCCTGAGAGGCTGGGTGGCTGCCAGCCCACTTGGTGGGTTTACTATTTCCGGGGAGGTCCTGGCAACTGTCAGCTGAGAGTTCTACATATGCAGGTTGTCTTCAGACCTCAGGCCCAGAGAACACAGGTGGAGAGTGAAATTTCGAATGGTGGAATACGAGGTTGTCCACAATTCTCGCAGCTCTTTGGGGAGCCCTGCCAGGAGCTAAAGAGACTATGAACATTACACAGACGTTCACAGGTAAAAGAGCAGTCACTACTTGATAATTCGGCTGGAAACTCAGATTGCCGCGGTTAGCATTTATGGAGTACTGGTTTTGGATACACAAATGCAAAGTAATCAGAAAAACAATTGCTCCCGAAAAGTGATCGCTCATGGCGCTTTGCATTAAGCTGTAATCAGTGCAAAAGTAAAATGAGCAAATTCTCAAAACCTGAAGATTGTAACCCTAGGGAAAGGAGTACCGTGTTTGGGGAGCTTAACAAAAATTTCTAGGCAATTTGCTGCTTCCTGTAACCTGCCACTGTCTTCCTTGGTGATGCATATGTTTTTCATAATTCTGATTTTTTTTTCTGCCTGCCATTGCCTCTTTATTTAATTCTTATCCTCATCAGGGCTGAGTTATTCAGTAAACACAGTGGACACGAGGCCAACAGCACTTTCAGGGCCTTGCAAAATGGTTTTAATTCCTTCTAAAGCCAAATTAAAAAATAAATTTTAAAATCAAAGACAGTGTTCTAATATACAATAATAATATCTCATCTTTATACCAATGCATACAATATAACTTTAAGTATTTTTTTTGCAGAAGGAGCCCGAAATCAAAGTGCTTAGGCCTATGAAAGTCACACCGCAGGTCTGACTGGTGGGTCTGTTGGTAAGGCCAGTAGTTCTCTTTTCTCAAAACCCTAGTGGGTCCCTGAGGCCATGGACAATACCAGACCCTATACAGCGTGTATACATGCCTATGATAAAGTTTAATTTATAAATTAGTTATAATAAGACTTGACAATGATAACTAATAGCAGAACAACCATAACAAAGTACTGCAATAAAAGTTAGGTGAATGTAGTTCCTGTCCTCAAAATATCTTCTTACACTTTGCACTTTCCACTTAAAGGAAGCACAATACAACTTTTCCTTGGCAAATATGAGTTGATAAAATCACCAGGCTTGTGTTTTAGGGGCAATTCGTAAGTAAAATAAAGGTTATTTGAAAAGAAGCACTGCAATAGAGCAACAGTTGATTTGATAACTGAGACGGTTACTGAGTGACTAAGGGGTGAGCGGAATATATAGCTGGACAGGATGGGCTGGCAAGACAAGAGATTTCATCATGCTCTTCAGAGTGTCACATAAGACTTAGGAATTGTTTATTTCTGGAATTTTCACTTAATATTTTCGGACCAAGTTGTCTGAGGGTAACAGAAGCCATGGGAAGTGAAGCCACATATAAGGGGAGACTAACGTTCTCATAAACTCTCAGGGACTTAGAAAGGAAAGAATTACACTTGTTTTTTCCTATGGTAAAGGCAGCAGGGCCCAAGGTCAACTTTTCAGGCCACCAGCCTGTGGGTTGGGGACACCTGCCACTTGTGAGCAGCATCCTGGCCTTGTGGACCTCAGAAAGGTTTCCCTCGTGGTTCTAGATGTGGGCCCTTGACATCAGCTGTCTCACTCTGAGGCATTTGGAAACAGCAGCTTTCTGGTGGCAGTGATCATTAGCAAACCTGATTGGGACAAAAAGAACAGTTATGACTAACCTATTTTTCAAAGCACAAGTCAAGACACAGCCTGAAATAAGGTATCTTCTCCCATTATATGTATTTAAATTTTAAAATTTATATATTGCAAACTTTAAAAGTTTAGTTATTTTGTTATATAATTAAGTGATGATATTTACAATAATAGTAAAATATTGCGAAAATAAATATCCAAACTGGCAATCGGAGCCTGTCTGTTATTAATTGGCTGTTTGAATTCTGATCACCCAAGTGGCTGAGAAGGTGCAGGACCCTGGGGCATAGTAGGCGCCAGACGTCTTCCTTTGCGAGAGTGTCTTCTGAGCTATTTAGGCAACAGTGCTAGATTTGTTAAAGAGAGATCGGTTTCCTTCCCTATCATTTGTGAGGAACACATTTATCAATAACTAGCACTTGGGGCTGCTCCTTGCAGGGTGGACTTGGGTCTCAGATGTAGTTGCAAATGGCTGGAACATTCTGAATTCAGAATGGAAGTGAGCTGTCCAGGTAGAGCAGGGCAAGGGCTTGACGGTGGCTCCTACTCCTGGCTGGTCGCTGAGAGGGCCTCTCAGAGTCCTCTCCTTCGCAGATGGCTCCCTCAGGCCCTATCTAACTTTCCTCTCAGGCCAGATCCATGCCAGCCCCCCAAAGCTGGTTCATGCTTGTCTCAAATGCCCTTCGCTGGCCTCCTTTAGCTCCTGGTTCACCTTCACCTCCCTGTCTTCCCAGACAGTCTTCCATGAGGACCCCAGTTTGTGCTGGCTTTTTCTTTCTGCAAGTTCCTGCTAGACGTGTGGAAGCAGAAGACTTTAGGCTTTGTGTTAGGCACAATGGAAGATCAAATTCCTGATCTCTCCAGTTTTAGTTCTCAGACATCCAAGCAGATAGTGAAGAGAGGTATAAACTCTTCACGTCCATGCTTGTCCCATTTTGACACCTGGTTGGAAATCTGCTTCCCCCCAGTGGGTGTGGATGGACATTTATCAGCTGATGGATGCACAACACTGAGAAACGACAATGGTTCTCAGAGATTGGAAATTTCCTCTTTTTCCTCTGGGTTTCAAGGGTGTACAAGAGCTTTCTGAAAACGATTCTGCCAAGGAAGGGTGTGCATTTAGCACAGGCCTGTTTGTGTCCAGATCTTCTAGATACTCTTTCAGCAGAGCCTAAATCTGTAGACACCTGTCAGCCACTGAATGTCTATGCATTACCCTTTGGGTCTGAATATCTGCCCAACGCTCGTGAGTTGAAGGCTTAGTCCCCAGCTGGTGACGTTGGGAGGTGGTGGAAACTTTGAGTCATTGGGGGCTGCCCTAGTAGGGTATATTTTGTTCTCAGCAACTTTTTCTCTGTCTCTTTCTGCTTCCTGACTGCCATGAGGTAAGCAGTTTTCTTCCACCACATCCTCCTATTGTGATGTTTTTACCTAGTCACAAGCATAAAAGCAATGGAGCCAGCTGACCATTGACTGAAGCTTCTGAGACCATGAGCCAAAATAGACCTTTCCTTCTCTAATTTGCTGTTCTCAGGTATTATGCCACAGTGACAGAAAGCTAATACATGTGATGTCAATTAAGAATCAAGCGTGAGCTATGTGTATCAGTTACTTTTCTAGAGTTAATGGTTTGCAAGAGAGCAGATTTAATATAGGATATTTACACTTTACAACATTCACACACATGAGCCAGACACAGGAAGAGTGCAGAACATGTATCTATGCACTGGAGACCTGAAAGATCCAACCTAGCTAGGGCTGGGAGACCATGGCACTGTCCCATGTACGTCTGCATCTGCACTAAAAGGCCGAAGAAATCTGTACTGGAACCATGATATGATGCTCGCAGTAGAGATGAAGACCGGAGCTCACCTGAAGTGAACAGCAGCCATCCCCAGTTACAGCAAGGCCCCAGGCTCCTTCTGCAACGAGAACAGCCGAGTTCATTCAGGGAAACAAGAGCTTCCCCTGGAAAACAGCCACCTGCTACCTTCTGCTCCTGTTCTCCTTTATGTTGTGTCAGCAATAATCCTCAGGTGGATCCTCTACACCCAGAACCACACCAACTCAGTCCAGTTGGGCGTCCCTGCTCAAGTTGACCATATTGGTCCACCACACAGTATGTGGTGGTGCACACCTGTAATCCCAGAGCAATGAGAGGCTGAAGTAAAATGACTGCATGTTCAGGTCCTGCCTGGCCAATTTAGAGAGATCCTGTCTCAAAATAAAAAATTGAAAGGGCTGGAGGGATAGCTCAGTGTTAGAGTGCCCCTGGATCCAATTCCCCATAATGAAAAAGAATCAAAGAATCAAGTAAAACTCAAGTCTTCTCTGGTTCTATGCATGCATGCTGTTTACATCTTACAAATTAAACTGTAAAGTCCTAGCAGCTATGGATGAAACTTGCATTTATTTGTCACCAGGGGCTATTACTGTTTCAGTATATGCTTAGTGTTTTATTTGATGGATGAAAGATTGAACTGATTTTTATATTTTCTGCAACCTAAACTGGGCAGTACAGCTTCTCTTCCATCTGAGGAGCAGACAGGGACAAAGTGGCTTACCTGAGACACTACTCCCAGCCGATCGAACTGTTCTGTTCCAGGACGCTGAAGGGTGTGGCACTGACACTGCTACCTCACCCTAATTTCAGTTCCCTGGAGCCTCAAACAAGCTCAGAGTACATGGCAAATTAGATTCCAGGAGACAATGGGTTTTGGAATTAACAAAACCCAAATAAATGATGTCTCTCGTCCTAGAGAAAGGACATTGCCTTGGTCCTTGTGTGTGAGCTGTTTTCATCAGTCTACTTCAGAGGGAAGGACGAGGACTAGGGTGGAGCTCCCCCTCTTTAATGGTGGGCAGCATGCTGGACCATCTCTCGAGACACAGGGTTGGTGATTTATCTGTCACGGGCCCCCCGACCTCCCATTTATTTCCACATCCCTTCCTGAGCTTCTGGGATATCTCTCCAACAGTTTCCCCCACCCTTTTTTAGATACTTGGGGACTGAACCCAAAGCCTTCGCAGTGATTGACCTGCCTGGCAGAGGATGTTGTTTGTTTGTTCTCTTTTTGTTTTGTTGGCACAGGGTATCTCTAAGTTGCTAAGCTGCCCAAGCTGGGCTTGAACTTGCAGTCCTCCTACTCAGCCTCTGTAACCTCAGGATCATAGGTGCACACTTCCACACTCGGCTCCTTAGACCACCGATGTCAGTAAATGATGTACCAGAGTCAGGGCTGACCAGCTGGCACATCTCAAAACTTGATAGAACAGGTTTTTAAATCCTCAAGAATCAAATGGATCTTGAATCCTGGCAGTGGGGAGAATCAGGAGCAAATAACCCTAAACCACTTTGCTTAGAACTCGGATCCATAGTCAGCTCTAGAAATTTTCTCTCTTTTAAAGCTATAGTCATTTATTTTTGAGTAAATAATATATGAGCATAGTACAAAAATGAAAATGTCCAAAAAGGTTAATGGGGAATGGTAGGGCCGTCTTGCATCCTTGCACTCACCCTCTATTTTTCTTCTCCAGAGAAAGTTATTATTATTGGGTCCTTGTGTATCCCGCCAGTCATAGTCCCTGCATATGCAAAAATAAGTGTATATGTTGCCTTTGCTTGAAAAATAAAAATGTTGGCATGTGTACTCTGGTATTTCTCACTTGACAATACATAGTGTCTTGGAAATGAGTCCACACTTGTTCAAATTAAGATGTCTCATTTTTTTAAAATAGTTACATAGTAAATTATTAGAATATATCATAATTTCTTTTAAAAATTTCCCTATTGACAAACCAGATTGCTTTCTATAAACAATGCTTCTATAAGTGACAGTATACCCATCACTCATATGGGTACCGCCTGTAAAAGTGGAGTAAAGTCTTAAATGTAGAATTGCTGAGCCCAGGGAAATATGCCCTTATCATTTTAATAGATACTGCCACGTTGCTCTCAATGGAGTCTTACCATGCACACCCATATTTATAACAGCAATGTGCTAGAGTGTGTACTTCACATCATTGCCAATGTAGTAGGCTGCCAGCATTCGGATCTTATTATCTAATAATAAGAACAACTTACCATCCCTTTCGTCTAATTTTAATTTTTTTTCTAATTTTAATTTTATTACAGTTTTCATTTTCTTTTCTTTGGAATTTTCTTTTTAATTGGGAAAGTCTTATCTACATTATTCACCTTTGTAATCTGAGTTCATGGCTTCCTTAGAATTTTTACTTTTTTGACAGAAGTGATTTTCTCTTTAGTTTAATTATTATTGTGTTCCAAATTATTAATTTCTGCTTTTATCTGTTTTCTTTCCTATGCTTTGTAGAATAATTTTTAGTTATTTATGTACCATTTTGAGTTACTTTATTTTTATTCTTTTATACTTACCAAAGTAAGCTTATTTAAATATAGTTCCTTATTTGTTATTAAAATATTATGTAGTATATTGTTCTTGTTTATTAGTATAATTACACATTTTCTTCCGAGCATTGCACATTGATTCTGATAATGTCTTAGCTATTGTTATTTTGTGGATAAAATATGATTTTACTTTTCCTCTTTGAACTCAGGGCCATGTAAGGAAAAGACTTTCTAATTTATTCTAATCTTGCTAATTGATTTCTAGTTTTACTGCTTCATAATCAGATAAAGTTGACAATATTCTGTGTATGTTTTGGAATATGTTGAGACTTTCTTCGGACCTAATAAATCATCAGTATTCATAAATATTTCTGGGGTTCTTGAAAATTATAGTCCCAGTTTTCATGGAGTATATTATACATATTTTAGAATTACTATATGTGACTCTAAATATGTATTATAAATTAATTATATTATACATATTAATCATATACGATTTTAGAGTCATATTAGAGATATAGATAGATAAATAGTATATATATGTGTACATCAGGGTTCTCCAGAGAAATAGAACTCATAACATGTTTGTAAATGTAAATATGTATATGTATGTGTGTATATATATATATATATATATATATATAAAATGAGATTTATCTTAAAGAATTGATTCATATGATTGTAAAAGTGTGAAGGCTTAATTTCAAAATCTGCAGAATAGGCCAACAGGCTGAAAACCCAGGGCACTCTTACAGTTTGAGTCCAAAGGCAGTATGTTGGCAGGATTTCTTCATGCTTAGAGGAGGTCAGTCAGTCTTTGGTCTTTGAATGTCTTCAACAGGTTAGATGGGGCCCTCACACATTATGGAAGATAACCTACTTTATTCAAAGTCCACTCATGCAAATATTAATTTCATCCCCAAAATTTATCTCCATAACAACATGAAATAATGTTTTAACAAATATCTGATTGCCACAGGCCTGCTAATTTGTCATGTAAAATTAGACATCAAAGCTATCTATATTATGTTATAGATACATTATAGAGTGTACATATGTATATTTTTATGTATTTGGAGCTTTATATATTTTTACAGTAGTCATTTTGCATCTCTAATTCTATATGATGTACTAATCTTGTATTTTCATAGATAGTCTCTTAGTTAAATCCCCAACCCCTTTTCTTAGTCTTTGACTTTCTGTTTTTCCAATATAATTATGTTCTATCATTAAGCCTTATATCCAGCCCTCTCTACTTCTTTGAGAACAATTTTTTATCTTCCATCTATAAATGAGAACATGCAGTATTTATTTTCTGTGCCTTACTTATTTCACTTAAGATAATGTCCTTCAGTTCTATTCATGTCACTGCAAATGACAGAATTTATTTTTTATTACAGATGAATAAAATTATATTGTACAGATATACCATATTTTGTTTATCCATTTATCTTTTGATAGACATCTAAGCCGATTCCATATCTTGGCTATTGTGAATAGTGCTGCAATAAATGTGCAAGTGCAGATGTCTTTTTGACATGCTGATTTCAAATTCCTTTGGATGCATACCCAGTAGTAGGATTGCTGGATCACGTAACAGTTCTACTTCTAGTTTTTTGAGGAACTTCCATACTATTTTCCATAATTGTTTTGCTAATTTACATTCCCACTGACAGTGTATAAAAGTTACCCTTCCTCCACGGTCTTACCAGCATTTGTTATTTTTGGTCTTTTTGATAATAGCCATTCTGACTGGGGTGAGATAATATCTCACTATAGTTTTGATTTACATTTCCCTGAGGATTGGTGCTCTTGAGCATTGTTTTGCATACTGATTGACCATTTGTATGTCCTCTTTTGAGAAATGTCTCTTGGCTTCCTCCTCCTCCTCATTATTATTTTGCTGTTATGTTGTTTGTATTCTTTATATATTCTGGAAATTAATCCCTTGTTAGACGAGTATTTGGTAGATATTTTCTCCTATTGAGTGGGTTGTCTCTTCACACTGTTGTTTCCTTTGCTATAAGAAGCTTTTTAGTTTGATTTAGTCACATTTGTCAATTTTTGCCTTTGTCTTAGGGATCATATTTAAAAATTTGTTTGGCATTAAGCGTGGTGGTGCATCTCTATAATCCCAGCTACTCAGGAGGCTGAAGCAGGAAGATCTGAAGTTTGAGTCTAGCTTGGGCAATTTAGTGAGGCCCAGTCTCAAAATTAAAAATACACATATATATAAATAGACAAAAGGATTGGATATGTAGCTTGGAGCTAGAGCATTTGCCTAGCATGTGTGAGGACTGGAGTTTAATCTTCAGCTGTGAAACAAAAACAAAACAACCTCTTTGCTCAGCCCTACATCATAAAACACATCCCATATATATATATGTTTTATGATATATATATATAATATATATGATATATATGTTTTATATATATGTATTTTTTACTATTTTCATGGGCTTGGGTTTTACATTTAATCCATTGCATTTGATTCATCGTGAGGAACAAGCCCATCTCACCTTCGATCGTGCACAATAGAACGATCAGACCAAAGACCGGGAGTGCAGCAAATGTAAGACTTTATTTCTCGATCTTGGGAGAGAAAGTGCAAGCCTAACAGGCAGGTAAGAACACCCAGGACTGTCACACTGAGCAAACTATCCCCTAAGATGCAGATTTCTTCCCCAGTTCCTCATTAGCTGAGTACTATTGGGGGTACAATTTTCTGGGATGCTGCCTAGATTTTATTAGGGTTTACCCTTGACCTGCTCCCTATGCAAACATTTTGTAGGTTTAAAGGTAAATGATTAAGCCACAGGTGGGTAACTATTAGTCCTTTTCCAATCAGAGTTAGCACAGCGAAGCTGTATTTTATGGACTGGCTCCCCTTCGCCCTTTGTTTAGGGACCTTTCAGATGCATTATCTCAGTCAGGTCTGCAGGCAAGTGGGCAATCTTGTCTACTAGTAGCTTTCCACTCAGAGTTAAAGATTTTATCATGAAAACAAACCACCTTAAATTTTTATTTCTTACATCCATTTTGAGTTGATTTTTTATATGGTGAAAGATAGGCATCTAGTTACTCTCTTCTGCACATGGTATCCAGTTTTTCCAGCAAAATAAATTGAAAACACTTTCTTTCCTTCCATGTGTATTCTTGCTTCCTTTGCCAGAAATCAGTTAGAGGTACATATATAGATTTGCTTCTGGGTTCTTTACTCTGATCCATTGGTCTGTGTGTCTCTTTTTATGCCAGTATCATGCCGTTTTGGTTATCACTTTGTAGTATGTTTTGAAGTCTGGGGTCTTCTTGGGTTCCATACATGTTTTAGGAGTTTTTTTCTGTTTTGAGAAGACTATCATTAGTATTTGATAGGGATGCAGTGAATCTGCAGTTTGCTTTAAGCAGTGTGGACACTGTAGCAAAATTAACTCTTCCAGTCCTTGAACATGGGATATCTTTCCATTCTTTGGTATCCTCTTCAATTTCTTTCTTCAGTCCTTAGTAATTTTCATTGAAGCGATCACTCACTTCCTTGGTGTTGTGTGGTCTTGTAGCTATTATGAATGGAATTTGTTTCTTGGTTTATTTCCATATTTGTTATTGGTATAGAAAAGTTACAGATATTTCGAATTAAGGTTTTTTTTTGTTTTTTGTTTTTTGTTTTTTTTTCTGGGGGAGCTCTGGGGATTGAACTCAGGGTCTTGTGCTTGCCAGGCAAGTGCTCTACCAGTTGAGCTAAATCCCCAACCTGAAGTTAGGGATATTTGTATGTTGCTTTCATGTCTTGCAATCTTAATAAATCTGTCTATCAGTTCTAATAGTTTTTTTTTTAGCTGAGTGTTTAAGTTTCATTCTGTATATAATCCTGTCATCTACAAACAAGGATACTTTGACCGTTTTTAAATTGGGATGCTGTTTATTTCCTTCTTTTGTCTTAATACACAAAGAATCCAGTATTATATTGAATGAAAGTGGTAAAAATGAACACCTTGTTGTGTTCTTGGTCTTGGAGGAAATGATTTCAGTTTTTCCTGAGTATGATGTAGGCTGAAGGTTTGTAATAGATAGCTCTTCTTGTGTTGAGGTACATTTCTTCTATATCCATTTTTTTATGGGTTCCTTTCATGAATGGATCTTGGACTTTATCAAATGCCTTTTCTGTGTTCGGTGAGATGATCATATTGTTTTTATCCTTCATTTTGTTGATGTGATGTGCTACATTTATCAATTTATATATATTTAATCATTCTTGCATTTTTTGTGCATAATCTTTTTGTGTGTGCTGTTGGATTTTATTTGACAGTATCTCAAAACTTTTGCGCCTTTCCTCCTCAGAGCTATTGACCCATAGTTTTCTTTTCTTTATTGTTTCCTTGTGTAGTTTTGGTATCTGAGTAATGCTGACCTTACTGCATGCATTCCAAATGGTTCTGTGTCTTTCCCATGATCTGGAAAGCGCTCAGCAGTTATTTTGTTGAATGTGTTTTCTATGTCTTTTCTCTCCTCTCTTTCTTTTTTTTTTTTATTTTTTTTTTTCTCCTCTCTTTCTTGAACATCCCTAACACACGTGATCGCTTGTTTAGTAGCATTCCACAAGTCGAAGACTTTATTTGTTCTTTCAAAATATTTTTTATCAGATTGGGTTATTTCCAAAGATTTGTCTTCAAGCTAAGAAATTCTTTCTTCTGCCCAATCAGTTCTTCTGTTTACACACTCAAATGTATTTTTGTTTCATTTATTGAGTTCTTTAGCTTCAAGATTTCTGACTGGTTCTTTTCTTGTATCTCTATTTGCTGGATATCTCATTTATATTACGAGTGGTCTTCCTAGTTTTATTGATTGTCTGTATTCTTTTGTGTCTCATTAAGTTTTCTTAAAAATCTTTCTTTTGGATTCTTTGGTAGGTATTTTATTGATTTCCTTTCCTTGGAGTCTGTTTCTAAAGAGTGATTGTGTTTCTTTTGGAGGCATTGTGTATTTTCATGCTTCTGTGTCCCTACATTGGTTTTTGGGGATCTCATGGGTCAGTGGCCTCTACCAGGTTTATAGGGTGGCTTTCAGAATAAAAGACTTTCTGTTGGCAATGTATCCTGGAGCGTTGTTTGGATACACTGTGTTGACTTTGGCTCAAAGTGGGCAATTTAGTGTGGTGTCTGTGTAGCTTCCTCCACTGTAATCAGTGCAGGCAGTGTCAGGGCTTGTCTAGTGGCCCAGGCCGCAGGGGTCGAGGGAGTGTGCCACCAGCTAGGATGCAGTTCCCTTAGTCAGAATGGGCTCCCTAGTAGCTTCGAGTACAGTGTGCCTGCTTTCAGGTTGGAGTGCCTGTCAGTTTCCACAAGTCCTGTGAGGTCACACCAGCGGGTCCATGAGCTTGTGGCGGACCATGCCCAGTAGCAGAGGGAGGTGCTGATCGGTAGCTGACTACCACACAGCTGACTTCTCAGAGACTCCAGGTGGTGACTTGTTCGGGGAGGTCCGCTTCACAGGGCCAAGGGCAGGTGGGTAGGGCCAAGCATGCACTTGTTGGGCCTCGGTGGGCCAAGATTCTGAGAACAGGCTGCTCAACTGCTTCTTGGGGCCACAGAAGGCTGGGTATGGCCACTTGATTGCTTCCTGGAGGTCTTGGTGGGCCCAACCACTCAGCGAAGTCTGCACAGCTCCGTCTGGGGATCATGGGTGGGTAGACACGGTTGTTTATTTACTTTTCTGGGTCTCTGGCTTGAGCTGGTCAGGTCTGGTTGCCTGTTGCTTCCTGAGTCTGAAGGTGCCTGGCAGGGCTACCTGGCTGCTTCAGCAAGGCTGCTTGTCTGAGTCTGGGTGGCAGGAGAGTGAGCAGCACTGTCCGTCTCTTTTATTGGAAACTTTGCAAGCTGAACTACTCAGTGTGGGCTGCCAGGTGCTCCCTGGGGCTGTGGGAGGTCAGGAGAGCAGAGCTGCTGGGGGCTGCTTCACAGGACCCTGGGAGGCAGTGTGCAACATGGGCTGAGTTTTCTTTCTGGGTCAGTGCACCAGTGTGGTGTCTCAGCTGCTCCCCTGACAGGCTCAGGGATCCTTAGAGGGCTGCAGAGTCCCAGTAGTAAATGCCTCAGGTGTCTGCAGTATGAGTAATCACTACCAGGTGTCTTCTGCTTACCGTTTCCCTGACCAGAAAACTCTCTCTTGGTTCAGGGTCAATCCTAACAGGTGATGTGGTAGATGCTGATTTTTCCTCCCTTATTTATAAGGCCACCATGTAGCCCTGCTATCTGAAACAGAGAGCCACGCGCCCCCGGCATTCCTTCACTTTGCCTCCAGCACTCCAGTGAAATCATTTGTCGTTTTTTTCCTTGTTTAGGTCTTTAGTGGAGGAAAACACACCAACCTCTATTCAGTTGTCATGTTCCTAGAAGCTATTTATTTACTTTGATTTAATTGTTTAAGCATTTCCAATTCTTTTTCTTTGCCTTTCTTCAGTTCGTGACGTTTTCAACAGGGTTTCTTTACATGTATGTTGCTTTCAATTTCTTTTTTGATTTGTGATAGCTTTTCTTTTCTCAGCTCGTATGTCATCTTCTGTCACTTTGGCATGTCTCTCTTGAAGATTTTAATCTCTCCTCTAAAGACATGATTTTAAGGCAGTGGTTATTTCATTGTTATTTTGACATAGCTGATCAAAACGTTTATCTGCTTTGTTATAATGGTTGTTTATATACGTGTTTTCAAGTTTTGCTTTTCCTGTTGCTTTTATCTTTCTTTCCTAGAACGCCTTTACGAATCTTGTATTTGTTCCTTAAAGCTAATATTCATCTTTGAATTAGTGAATCCTTTCTGGGTGCGGGAGACATGTGTCTGGTAGGGGGCAGAGCCCTGTCTAGGCCTGCAGAAATCTTGCTCATGACAAGATTGCATAAGAGCGTGTTCCTCCAGCTTTCAACTTTCCTCAGCCAAAGTCGATTGGCACAGCAGGATATTCCCAATATAGTGTCTTTCCTCCTGCCATCCTGACAGACTGCCTCTTGCAAACATGGCCTATTTGCGTGATTCTTCATTCAGTTCTTCATTCGCAATTTCTCAAGGCTTTATATCAAACAGCATCCATAAAAAATCCTACTGCTACATAGAGGGTTTGCCCTTATAAGTGTGCTCGTGTTTTGAAAACTCCTTTCTGCCAGCTTTGCCTGATACTTACAGCCATAGATGTCTTTTGTTGGCCCTTTGCACGTCTGTGAAATCTTTAATTAATTTGCAAAGTTTCTTTTACATTGTGGTTCAAAGTTACAGGTATATTCTAGTGTCATCAGATAATAAGAAATTTTTCTTATTTGCTTGTTCAAGGCTCCCCAGGGGAAAGAACTCTCTCTTTGCCTTTCTGTCAAACCAGCAGCCTGTTCTTTATAACATGGAGCTGTACAGTAGGCTGCAGAAGTGACTGGCCCTAGACAAACTCCAGGATAATCTCCAGTTATGCAGTCTCCTTGGACTCATGCTTTGTATAATCCCTTCTTTTAGACTATAGATGAGGCCTGTGACTTTCTTCCAACCAATAGAATATGTCAAAGATGATGACATTTTACTTCCAATATTATGTTATATAAGATTATAAAATCATGCTAAGGAGACCTTTGATATGTTTGAAGAAGCAAGAAGCTATAGTGGAGGCCCACCTGTCAAGGAACTTAGGATGGTTTCCAGCTTAATCTCCTGAGAAATAGAAGGCAGCTTTGGGCCAACAGCCAACAAAACACTGAGGTTTTGGTTCTGATACCCCATGAAGACCAGAATCCTGCCAACAATCGAATGTACTTAGATGTGGCTCTTTTCCCAATCGAGCTTTGAGATGAATGAGACCACAACCTTGCAAGAGACCTTAATCATACCCTTGCAAAGGCCCAGGCTTCTGTATAGGAATTCAGGGCAAACAGAAACTGTGAGCTAGTAAATGCATGTTGTTTTAGCTGCTCAGTTTGTGGTGATATTGTCATATGCAAATAGATAACTAATATAGCATATTGGAGCCACGATGAAGTAAACCAAGGCCAGTGGTGCTGTCGACTGTAGGTGGACACCACCATGTCGACCTTCGGAGCTTAATGTTGAAGACACTGGTCTTACAGCTGAATCACTGGGTGCTCAGGAATCAGGCCCAGCTTGGGCTCGATGGTTCTTAGGTCAATCTTAGGCAGTGTGGCCTAGGATGAGTTGCTTAATCTACCTGAGCTTCAATTTCCTTGCTTTAAAAATACATGTAACTCTTTGAATCTATAATGTTAAGTGAAATAAATTAAATACAGAAGGTTAAATATATAATATGGCTTCTCCTATATGAAAAACTTAAAATATAAATCATTTAAAGAACAAAATAAAAGGTAGATGATAGGAAATAGACCTGGACTTTGTGGAGCTGGGAAAGGAATATGCGGATGGGGGAGAAAGTAGGGAGAGGAGGGGAAGTAAAGAAGACAAAGATGGAATATGTATATGTAGCAATTTCCCATGATGAATCTAATTATTATGTATTGCAAACACGTACTAATAAAAATACATGTACCTGAACTCACATTCTGAGGTTAGGGAGGCTTAATTAAGACTAATAAAATATTTTCCATAGCTCTTGGCATAAAATAAATGCTCACACAATGTGAGTCTTGCTATCTGCAGAGTGCTGTGTGGAGCTGGCTCTTGGTCACTACAGCCCCCAAGCTGATTCCAGGGTTTGATTCTTCTCAGGGCTGGTTACCGTAGCAGAAGGAGCCCTGGACTTGGATTCAGATCCTCTTTGCTCTGCATACAAGCTGGGCGACAGGTTGCTCCATCTCTTCAGCCTGTTTTCTCAGCCGAAATGAATGGCGTTGGTGCCTGCCCCTGTGATATGGGCCAGGGAATAGATGTATGTCAGATGTTCCGTAAGCCAGCAGCTGGCTGCACAAATGCAAGCACTGTTACTGTTAACAAGAATACTTTCTTATAAATGGTAATCAAAATCTCCGAGGGGCCTTCACAAAGGCTGCCCGGGGCGCGCTTGCCCAGTGAGTACAGGAGTCAGGCCTGACCGCTCAGGGGAGGGCCGGTTGGGGACAGTAGTTGGAAGCCCGGCTCCAGACCAGGACATGTGGATCCTCTGCCACCCGCTCCTCGACCCTGAGGTCTAGGGCAATTATTTACCTGTCAGTGTCTCAATCTGCTTGGCTAGAAAACGAGGGTAACGGTTGTTCCTCATCTGAATGTTTTAAGCTTTGAATATGATACTGTCTTTGAACACTGTGAATTCCAAACCCTTGAAAAACTTCCACATAGTAAGTGCTCAGTGTCTGCTGAAATATGTGGTAATTCAATACTAATTTTAAAAAAATCAGCTGAAATTCTTCTTCTCTCGGACTACTTTAACAGTAGGAAGCAAAAGATGTCAGTGTTACCACTATTACATTTACTTCATTTCTATTTTTTTTTTTTTTTTTGAGATGGGGTCTCGCTATGTAGTTGAGGCTGGTCTTGAACTCACTCTGTAGCCCAGGCTGGCCTCGAACTCGCAGCAATCCTCCTGCCTCAGCCTCCCGAGTACTGGGATTACAGGCATGTGCCACCACACTCAGCCCGTTTCTACATTTTTGATAGCTGTTTTTGTTGGGCCATCGGTCCTTTCCTGTTTTCTTGCCTGTGAGGATTCTGCGATAATTAAGACAAGGATTGACTTTGACCAAAGCAAGTGCAATAAAAGATATCAAGAAACTACTTACATCCAATTTGTGATTTAGTCTGCTCTCCTGAAGTAAACAATGAGCTAATAAAGGGTTTAACACTGGTATGGGAAGAAGTGAAATACTTGCTGAGTCTAAAAATATAAATGCACATTGTCTTAGAATAAAAAGGCACAAATTTCTTCAACTATTTCCATTATACGAGCACATCTCTTTTATTAGAAGTGATTGGTTAATAGGTAATATTTTTCTTCATTGAAAACAGGTCGCCTTTAGAACATCATTTCCTCATCGTCCTCAGAGACCCTGGAATATGCTATTAGAGTCAGAATTCAATTTTGAGTGACTTAGGGGAAGAAACCCTTCACAACTTTTCTCTCTAAATTATGGAAGATCTAAGGCTGAGCACCCCTGTAAAATGATTTATTATCCTAGTATGTCATAAATATATAACACATTCAGAAACTAATAATTTTCAGGAAGTTTAACTTGGTACATTAATTTGAAAAAGAGTTTTCTTTCATAAATTATCATTTTATCTTTTGGTTTTCACACAATTATAGGCAGGTCAGTTTGCGACTGGAATAAAATCACAGAACATTAAAGTTATTAGGCACCAACTGACGATATCTCATTAAATTTTATAAGTTAGGTGTGATCTTCTTTATTTCTACGTGAGGAAACTGAGGTTCATATAGGTTGTCCAGTGCTTGATGCTAGAGGGATTTAAACTCAGCCTTCAAAGTCTAAGGTGTCCTTCTTCCTGCCATAGACACAACTCGCATGTGCTGCTGGGGCTCTCCTAGGACGGCCTGCCCCACTGCCTGTCGCAGATAAAAATAAATCAGGAGAAGGGAGTCACTCCAGTTCCACTGTGAGTCTGCTGGGCGGCAGTCCGATCTGGATTGCTCTTCTCTGCCTTTATTACAGTGAGAGTTTGGGTAATTTGTTTAACCTCTTTGAACCTCAAAATAAGAATACATTTACATTATAAGGATGTTTTCAGGGATAAATGAGGTTATTATATAGAGAGTGCTTAGCACTAGTGCTTGGGCTGTGGTACATGACGAATTAAAGATGATTATTTTAAGTAACACTAGAAATTAAAAACAAGAAATAGAACTTAGTTCTGGTAGAGGACTTCTTCTAATTTATCCAACATAACCAAAATGACAATTTATGGGCACCTTGTCCTATCTGTTTACCCATACATTTATTCAAATAGATCAGCCTTGCTTTAGGTAGCATTAACTTACAGAAAGTGTGTATTTGCACATATTGCCATGGGCTGTGCATTCATATAAATGCAGTTTGATGCTATTATTTTTTGACACCGCCCACTAATTCCCTGGGCCTCTTAAGAAATTCGGAGCCGCGCTTAGTTCTTTGCAGACCCTGGGGACTCTACTCCGCTGTTCCCTTTGATGAGTCAGCTGTGGCAGTTCTGGGTTCATTACTAACTCCCTGGGCTCTCTAGAAATTGGGGCCCTGCTAATTTGCCTGCATCCCAGGGACCCGAGCTTCCCCTTTTCTGGCAGCTGGTCCCCCATGTCTTTCTGATCATATAGCAGTAGCTCCTAATTGTTCACGGCATCTTGTCCTTCTTTCTCTCTGCAACTGATGCCCAGCATGTGGGCCATTGTGTACTAATCATTTATTTAATGTGCCTTCCGCTTGTCAGTGGGCTTATATGCTCTTTCCTTTTATGCTAGGGCAGGTATACAAAAAAGCCTTGTTATTCTTCTAATCCCTCCTGTAGCTTCCCCTTTCTGTCCTCACCTTCCTTTGTAAGCTTTTACTGACGCTGCAGATTCTTAACTTGTTTCTTTCAATTTTTGAAGTACAGATGGTTGTTTAACCCCTTGAGATCAGATACTTTGCTTATAAAGCCAAATGAGTCTTTCCTGGTTCTGTAGGGCTCTTGCTTCCCTTTATCTGACATTGACTTTGAAAGAATTCCTTTGTTCATCCACAAACAAATGCCTTAAAAATTGTCAGGGAAGTAAGGAGAGTACACAGAGGCTGCTTCTGCTAGCATTTGATGTTTAATATCTACATCTATTCCATATCTATTCTATTCTGTATGTATATGTCTTCTCTAAGTATGTTATCTACATTGTATTTAATGCTAGATGACTACTTCTATAGACAGCTGCCTAAAACTTTGGTTGATGCAGAATATGGCACCCTGGAAGCAGTCTGTGGGAATGGTGAGTGTTCACAATATCAGGGTGCCAGGACTGAGATTCACAGCCATATAGCAGAACACTGACCCCTAAGAGGGAAGCAGGAGCATAAACTCCTCTTCTCTGGGCTGGTTCTCATCAGGTTACAATATTGCTCACAAACGTCTAGAATTTCAAAACATGGTAGAGTTCAAGACATAGTTGTCCCGAAATGCTCCTTTCATTCCTGCCAAGAAAGTTGCATGAATTCTTAAAGGCTCATTTCCATTTCGAGTCCTCTCTCTCTGTGGACTCTTCCCTGAAGCTATCAGACAACAACACGCACACTTAATATTTGACTCTTGGATTTGGGCATTGTATCAGGTCGTTTTGTTTTGTACTCTGTATTCCTTTTCCGGTATGTCTCTTTTCACGCCTAATTGTTCAATATTAATTCCTAATAAATGCTATCGATTCCTTAAACATACAGCTGCTAATGTTTGGACGTACTTCGCCCTTTCATTTTAATCTACTAGATTCTTACTACATGTAAGAATGCCTGGGGGATCTGCGTTGGAAAGATTCCTGGGTGTTTTCTCAGCCCGGCTGAATCAGAAACTTCAGATGTAGGGACCTGAAATCTCTTATTCAGATGAACTCTGGGAGGATTTAAGTCAGCCGAAGTTTGCTAACAACTACTTTTGGAGATGCTTCTGAGACCGTTTTCTGTTCTCATCCTCACCTCACCAACACACAGACACACACACCCCTTCTTTATTTTTTAATTTAATTGTCGAACACCTGACAAGCATTCATGGATGCTTAATAGGTGCCCAGCACTGGCAGTCGCAGAGATGAATAAACCATGACCCTCTCCATGAGGTGTCAACCACGCAGAGTGGAAGATGCACACGCACATCGCACAATCATCGGACAAGGCCACGAACAAGTGTGGCTGCCTCAAGGTTGCGCTTGGCACACAGATATCAGTTCAAGTGCTCTTCCCCCAGCTCGTCCCAAGGATGACAGGCTTGATGCTAACTTGTCTTCAAATTCTGTGTTGGGGGAGACGCAGCTAAGAAAAAACAAAGAGAAGGTGATTAACGCTGGACCTGCACTCCCTCCTGGGAAGCACGGTAGTTAGCTGGAAGTAGCCTGGGGCTGGCTAAGGTCTCAGGCAGGTGAGTGGCCAGCAGGCAGATCTGGCCTGACCTGTGCTCAGGACTCAGGCTTGAGGTACACTGTCCAAATCCTCCCTCTCAGGTCTCAGGAATAAAACCCTGGTGTAGTGACACTACCGATTCATGACAAGCCACAAAACCGGGAAGGCGGGTGACTTTTGCTGACCCCCCTTCGGCACTCTCATTTCTTGAAACAGAGCCTGTCATTTCGCGACATCTAACACTTCAAAACAGCTTATTGTGGTGGTGCCATGGCAACAACAGCAAAAAAGACTCGCCTCCATTTGTACCAAACAAGAGCTAGAGGCATCTGCAGGATGGTTCGGGACCAGGAGACATTTAAAGAAATTGGCAGGGCTAATTTCTGCCCCTGCAGACCGACAGACTTGCTCTCTCGCCACCGCCTTGGGTGCTGAGCCTCAGAACGTGGCAGGAGTGCGGTCCTGGGCGGCTGTCTCTTCTGAGTCATCTTTCCTGCACTTGTCTGTCACATGAGCATTCTTTTCTGGTGACGTGGGAGAATATTTATGTGAATGCCTTGGCTATGGCCACTATTTTGGTAAAAAACAAAAACAAAAACAAAAAACAGCTACTTCGTCTTGAGGTCACTTTGTCTGAGTCATTTTGTCCCAATACCCATCACTTCTGCAGGGCGTTGTCTCCTTTGCAACATGAAGGGTTTAGGTTATATCAGTGTTTTTGAAGTCTGACTGAACATTAGGACAGCCCAAGGAACAGGCTACCGATACAGGTTCCAGAGAGCCATCAAGTCCCACCGATACAAAATCTTGTGAGGAGCTCAGGAGCTTGTGTTTTCCTTTTTTTTTTTTTTTTAATACCTGCTCCCTGGTGGCTTCTATGTAGGCAGGCCTGTCCTTGGCACCGAGAACCGTTGGTCCAGCTGCTTCACAAGCCCTTTGGCCATTGCATTCTAAGAATGCACAATCCTATGGCCAGGCTGCACCTGGCTCCCCTTCCCTATCCCTGACCTCCCTCCCCCACCACACATAAAACCTACCAACCTCTTTTCTTTGGTGACTGTTCTGGGCACTGGCATTATTGCCATTCAGTGGGTAAGTCCTTCGCTCGGTGAATGCTGGCAGTTTGCTGAGGAATGGTGGCTTTTTCCAGAGCAGTATGCTGCCTCTGTGCAGAATTTAAAACTTCTTTTTAGGCACTTGCATGAACTTCTGCACAGTACTGGGGTTAGGAGCGGTCTGCCTAGTGTGTGGCTTGGAACCTACAGAGGAGAATAAAGCCCAGGATGATGCTGACCTGAGGATCCTGGGGTGAAAAATCAGACAAAGGCTTGAAAATTATCTTTGTATCTCTAAACCCTGCAACCCAGCATTTCATGCTGCATACAGCGCTCTCCTAGGCATCCAGGAGAGGAAAATTCATGCCATGTGAAAAAGAACAGCCAGCTGATTTTCTGTGTGTGGCTTCCTTGAAGGATGGAGAGATAGAGAAAAATGAACAAACAAAAACTACCCTTGAGTTGGCAAATTTTCGATCTTTGTTTCAGTCTGATCTATTCCGTCCCCAAAGTTAACAATGCTACAGGGGCCACACTTAGAAAGTGAAACCTATTTCAAATCAGTGAAAAGAAAGCTTGCTTTGGCAGAAGGGAGATCCTAATGGATGGTTTGTGAATGTGTTGCCGACGGGGACTTGGCAAAGACCTAAATCTTAGTCATGAGCCAGTGGCTTTCCGCTGGGAGATGTACCAAATTAATAGTGTGACCTACCTGAAAAAGGGTGGACAGCTGGGCAGAAAGGGTTTGCTGGGTCTTCTGTGAGATGAAGGGCCAGCAACGGACAGACACAGCGCATGTGTCACCCAGGCAGCGCTAGAGCAGTCACAGAGTGCAACTATTATGCTGTAGTATCAATTATGTTATCTCTGTTATTGCATTTTTTGCACCCCTACTTTATGACAGGCCCTACAGATACTAAAGTGCTTTATCAGATTTTTAACTTATGTAAAAAGTTAACGTATTTTCAGCCTTTGTAAGAGGCCTATGACATACACTGATCATCATCCACACTTTATTGATGAAGCCAGCCTCTGGGGAGTTTGCTACACCAGCGGCCTGGCCGATCTGTGAGGGAGGCAGGATTTGAAGGTAGCTCTGTCTGGCTTCTAGGCTCCGGTCTTGGCTGTTCCACTTTGCGGCATTCTGATCCTGCTGGTCCTGTTTGTCTTTAGCTGAAATGAAATATGTCCCAAACTGTCCAATTCCCAGTCACTGATTCTATGAGCGTCAGCCTCCCCAGAAATTTAATATAGGGAAGTGAGGTGTTCCAGATGGTGGAAATGACTATTATAAGTGTGACACTGCTACATCTGAGCCTCATCTGTACAATGGAAGTAACCAGAGGACTCACGGTACAGGTTTGGCGGGATGATGAAATGGAGTGTACTCAGCACAGTTCCCAGTCACCAGTTTCCACTGTGGGGCCCCAGGAAGTAGGGCCCAGGTCTTGGCCTGTGGCTCCTCCCTCAGGAGCTGTCACCCGCTGAACACTTTCCCTTTGATGAAAACTTTCGGATTTTCTTGTGTAAAAATTGCGCTTGATCATCTTTGAACTCACCTACTTGCGAGTGTTAGAGTTCTTATTTGTCCAGGACCCCTTTTCAAAACCTTCATTAAAATTTTAATTGCATATTTTAAAGTACAAAATTATATGTACTTTTTATAAAATCAAAAGCACACAAAAGTATTTGAAGTGAGCTATTAGCCCCGTATCCTTTCTAACTTTTCTCTCAGGTATATTTACATAATATAGACAGTTTTCTGTCCTCTGTCTTTTCAAAGATAAACTCAGATATACATAGCATCCCACAATTTGGTATTTGAGGTCTTGCTTGTTTTTGTCTTTTCCAGTCAACAAATACCATGAATATTGGCTCTTGTTGTGAAACACTCATTTTTAGACATGGCTGACCAGAATTTTGGCCTATTGTCTCCAGACTTTTCTATTGCAGCTAATCCTGCAAAACATGTTGTCATGCACATATCCACAGACTATTTTTTTGTGGAAGTATTTTTGTAGGCTAGTCTTAGAAGTAGGACTTGTGGGTTGAAGGAATCAGTATTATAATTAGCCATTTGCTTATTTTTGGACAGCTAAGTTTGAAAATTCTTTTACACTTTTGCTGAAAATGCTGTGGCGATAGACTTTGGATTTAACTTTACTTTCAAATTGTTTTCTTAGAATTTATTTATTAATGAATAACAAAAGCACCATGATAGGGTATATCATAGGCCAATAATCTATTACATATAGTTTCTCTCTTATATCCGTCTTCTGAGCATGTAGTAGCCCATTTACAGATGAGAAAACTGAATGCCTGAAGGACTGACCCAGAGTCATAACATCCAAGTGGCAGATCCAGGATCTGAGCTCAGGTCAGTCTGACTTCAAAACTGACACTTTTCAATGGTAGAGAATACTGCCTTTAAACATGAATCATAAACTTATTCTGAGATTTTAGGGCTGTGAGGGGTTTGTTGCCGGTGGCGAGAGGTCACTATGAAGGCAACGAAGGATTACAGTGAGGAAAGTGCTCTGATGGGGGGAACCGGGCTTCACAGCTCAGAGTGGGGCAACCCCTTCAAAAATTACTGCACAGCATTCATAGTCTCAGTGCATTGACTGGGGCTAGATTATAACCCATTTTATAGATGAGAAAGATGAGGCAGGAGAGAGTTTATAGTCACCTTATCCCAGCACAGGTCTTACTCAGTAAGGAAGGCTTCACCAAACTGTTTTTCCATTGAGAAACATTGTTCTTTCTCCAGTAGAATGATGATCTCAGGAAATATGCAAAGAACAGTAGCAAGCAGCCAGTCAACAAGTCAAGCAAGGAAAATCCCCAGGAGATGAAGCCCATTGGCTTTTTGCCCACTGGCGAAAAGACCATTTCAGAAATGAGACTTCCTCCAGGCAAAGGCCCATGGGTCCCTGGGTCCAAGGCCCTTGGGGACAGCTGGTAGACTCTGAATAGGGAGATACTCGCAGGGAAGTCAGACAAGGTGGACAAGTTCCTGTATCCTTAGAAGGCTCACATCCACCCCATGTACCTGTCAACACATTTCAGCACCTGCAGTTTGCCAGGTGATGGGTCCACACAAGCGTGAGCAAGGTGGACCCAGATATGGACCTCAGAAACTCAGGTTCACTGAGGCGGAGGCTCGAACCACTAAGCAGTGCGGTGTGCGTGGCCACAGGCTTTGTCTGAGGAAGCTGACTTGGAAGAATTAATCAGAAGCCAGGCCCTGGAGCAGGCTGACTTCTGTTCAGGGAGCGTACACTATGCTATTTTACCTGGGAAGTGGGGAAATGGGTCAAGTGAACCAGCAGAAGTGCTTGGCTGGCACTGTGCAACCTGCGTTGTGTAAAGTGGGACAAATCCGTGCTGTGCAGGGCAGTCTCCTGATGACAAAGTCAACGCCAGCAGACACAGTCAGGAAGGGGCTTTCCATCTGTGATCCACAAACCTCTCTGCTCAGCTTAAATGGAGCCGCTAAAACAGGACAGAGCCAGAAAGACAAGAGCACTTTGGTGCTCCCCAAGGCCACAGTCATGGTCACTTGCACTATTTAAGTAATCAAAGCCATCTTGTTTGTCCTATGCGGAATGGCCCAGAGTCCACTAACTTCTTGCCAGCTTTAGTTAAGTAACACATCTCTCTGGGCCTTAGCTGACTTTTCTGTATAATGTCCCTTAGGTGGAAGGACGAAGCGAAGCCCGGGAGAGAAATAGAGGCCAGGTCTCTGTCACTGTTCTGTCTCTCCAGTGCACATGCCGTGTCTGGCAGAGGGGGGCGGGTGCTCAGAGCTGGGTGGACGCTGTGGTTCAGCAAGGCCCCAAACACTCTGTACCTGCCATGCCCATCCTGAAATTTCCTGTGGGTGCCAGATTTCTTTGACAGAGCACTGTTCTCAGGGAGATTTTGTGGAAGTCCGTGGGTAAATCCCTGACGTGCAGCGGGAATGTGAAGTGTCATGGAGATGGCCTTATTTGCCATTAACATGAATGGTTTTACCTCCCGTCTGCCTCAACTGGCTTCCTTTCCTTTTTTGTTTTCTCCTTTTCTGCCTATAGTATCACTCCTTTCAAAGTTCGTTATTTATTTTTAGAAACACCTCACTGGACACCTAGAGTATTCAGAGACCTGCTTTAACATAGGAAGGACACACTCAGTGTCTGCAGACCTCACCGATGTCTCGAGGATTTCCTGCTATTTTAGTCATTCTGTTCCCAGTGGAGGGTTTCACTGTAACCTTCTAGTTTTCATTCTTTGGTGCTCTCCTCCTGTCTTTCCCTGCCTCCCCAGGCCCTGAAGGGAAAACAGGGGTGTCAGGCATGACCCTGGTCCTTGGCAGGGGGTGGAGGTCCCACAGCTCACAAGGGCCTTCAAACAGTACGGAGGCGTAGTGGGCACAGTCTGTGCGAGCCGCCGGGAAGCGAAGGGGCTCCTAGTTGAGGCAAGACCTTGCTGAGAGGGTAGATGGGTTACCTGCGCTCCACTCCTGTGGCAGAGCTGGCACCACGGCACTGCAGGAGCAAAGAGCTAGTCTTCTGAGACAAAGTGGTTCGGTTCTGGAGGCACCATCAGGGCCTGTGCAGACTGGTGTGGAGTGTCTCTGAGTGAGGCCGCCTTCCAGCGCTGCACCAGTCCATCTTGGCTTTGGGAAAGGACCCATCCCAGCCTTGAGAGGATGCTGTATCTCCAGAGAAATGAATAGCTGGAAAATTTCAGAAGCAGCATTTTGAGGACTCACCTGGACCCGAGCAACTCTTCTGAGTAATTTGCAACCAGAAAAGCATCCCCAGAACTGCCTATGTCTCTTCTTTCCCCAGCCTGTAGGTGTGAGGTTTGGAGATGCTCCCAGGGAGGAAACAAATTGGGCAGGATGGTTACAGAGGAAAGGTGGGAGCCAGTGTGGTCGCCCAGACATTCTACCTTAGGGAAGAGCACCTCAAGAAGCAAAGCCAGGTTCTTCTGCACTTGGGTGGAATGCACGTGTGTGTCTTGTGACGTGAGCTCAGGGCTGGGGAGCCAGGAGAAAGAGCCATGAGGAGTCTCTATGATCATCCCCCACAGAATTCACTAGGTCCTGGGGTGAGGGAGGCTTCCCTTGGAAGGCCATACTGACTATGTGTCCGAACTCACTGGTCAACACAGTTCAATCAGGAAAGCAGAGCACTAGGATTATTCCAGAATAAGGAATCTTTAGAGGAATTAGTCTTTACATGAACAGGGAAAAGGCTGAGGGGTTAAGGATTGCAATGGGGATTTGGAAGTTTGGAGACAAGTTATTAATCGGTTGTCCCAGATTGTGGTGTGGGTGGATAAGTGAGAGCTTGCTGGGAAATCCAAGAGCAATGTCCTGCTGGAGCAGTGGTACCCTAAAAGGTGGCCGATGTCTACAATGTCTGTCTCTTGGTAGCTACTAGCTCTTTGAGCTCACAGTCTGGTTGTAAGCCTGGGTTGCTGCTGGTCAGCAGGAGTGAAAACTGGAAAGAAAAGTTGGACAGGTGAACTGGGGCCCATCAATATCTTTTCATCACTTTCTCATCACCTGAATCCTTGATAACCTTTGCAGCATGATGGTGCCACTTCACCTCTGTCTTCTAAATATTGTAGATTCTCTTTTGGGCAATTCTAACTGGACACATACAGAGATGGGGCTCTAAGAAAAAGAATTTTGCTTGGTCCAGTAGATAAAATATTATGCCATCATACCCCATTAATAATCTAGGGACTACTCTATTCACTGGATATGAATGTGAGGATTCAGGAGGTCCAGGGACAACAGAGTGTTCCAAATCCCATAATCTAAAGACATAACGGCACCTTTCAGGGATCTATAAAAGGCTCAGTGTGATTTGTCCATTCATAGCAAAATATGGTCGATGAAGGGGGAAGAAAGGATGGCAGATGGAGTGTTGGTTGGGGCCAGTTTTTTTGTGCCTTAAATAATGTATTTAAAAGTTTAGGTTTTATTCTAGGAAAAAGGTAGCTCTGTTGATGAGTTTTAAACAAGAGGAAGAAAATGGGCACATTAGCATTTTGGAAAGATCACTCTACTTGCAGTGTGAGGGTAGTTTAGGGGGGTAAACCTAGTGGCAGGGACAGCAGGAAGCTGCTGCAGTGGCTCTAGAGGTGAGAGTAACATGCTGCTGTGTCTAAGAGAATGAGAGGAGCAGACCTATGCAAGAAAGTAGGGGCAGAGAAATATGGGAGCTGGAGCTTGGTTGGAAATGGGGGCCATGAGGGAGATGAGTCTGAGGTAGGATCTCTGAACTGATGGTGGTGCTGTCCATGGAGGGGGGAAGCTGGGAGTGGTTTGGAGAGGAAGATGATGAGTTTGACCAGGGGTATATTGCTTTAGAGGTGTCTGTAGGACAGTGCTGGATTTAATATGAATCTGGACTTCAAGAAGAAATAGGACCTGAATATATAGATTGTAGATGTAGGGCATCGACAGAGTTCTAGAGTGCAAGAATCTTAGTTTAGCATTTCGACAGACCCAGTAACAGTTAAGGTGGAGTTACATCTTGATTAGTTTTGGGATCTGCCCAGGAATTTGTCGGGCACACTTGTAGGAATATCTGGGTAGATCATGAAGACATGGCCTTGGGGTTTATATCTGGTCTCTCACCTTTTCCACTCAGATGTTCTTCTCCTCCTGTACTTCCTCATGAACTGAAGAGCTTTGTTTTATCATGCCTTCCTGCCAAGATGTTCCTGCCTTGGGACCAGTTGAGTGTGGACTGAATCTCCTGAAACTGTGAGCCTAATAAACCTCAGGAAACTGTAGAAAAGGCAAGTAAGAGAAAAACTTAAAGAAATTAATTCAGTATAGTAAAAAGACAGAATTTGAAATGTAGAAGAGAATATATATGAAGATATAGGTAATGAGGAAGGTAGAAGTAGATGTGACAGTGTGACAGAACAGGAAAGGAATATAAAAAAAATCTTATGGTTGGAGAAGAGGAGAAGAGGAGTTTGGGGGACTTCTAGGATTCTCTCTTCTGGGTCTTCTCTGTTTCTGTAAATAAGAGGAGGAGGTCAGCTAATTGGAGATATTGCTGGTCGTAATCTGACTTCAGGCTTCTTAGATACTGTGACCAAACTGAACTGGGACAAATAATATGGCTCTTTCTGTCCAAAAGAAAGAAGTCTTCTTAACTCAGGAGCTATATCAGCCCTATCTAGCTCCTTTATCAGCTGAGTGCTGGACACTATGCTAAAGGGAAGGCCCATCAAGCCTTGGCAGAGGGCCTTGGGTTGCTCTTCATCTTTATCTTAGCTTCCTATGCTGCCCTCACAAATGTCCAGGGTGCCAGCCTTGTTCTTCACAGTCTTTGCCTCCCATTTCAGGCTTTCTTGTCTTCTCAGAGATGCCACTGACTTTCCCAAGTCTCCAGGGCCCTATAGATAATCTGAAGGAACACTTGGAAGCCAGTGGGGCAAAGATCTTACTTAACTTTAATCATGTTGTCATGATTACATCCTGTTTTTAACTTTCACTGTATGAGATTCTCCATGATATTTGTCTTAGTTACTTTCCTCTCTTTGCAGAGGCAAAATACCTGACACCCAGAGGTAAAGGAGGAAAGGTTTATTGTAGCTCACAGTTTGTAGAGGTTTCAGTTCATAGTTGGCTGACTCCGAGGCAGGATGGTGTGGCAGAGGGAAAACAATTCAGGGTGGGCAGAAGGCAGAAGACAGCAAGCAGCTGGCTACAAGTGACAAGCGATGACACTAGATCATTTTCTGTCCCTTATATATTCTATCTAGGCTGCCCACCCTTAGGACAGGTAGCACCCATACCCAGAACTATGCCAAACCAATCAATGGATTGATTTAGTAATCACACACCCTTAATCCTAGCATTACACACTCTAGATCCAGCTGCCTCTGAGAAAGCTCTACCTATGACCCCATGAGGCTTTGGGGGGACATCTAGATATAAACCAAAACAATATTTAATTATGAAATTCTGTTTTAATGTTTCTTATTTTGAAACAATTAAAAACTATAACAAGAATAGAGAGCTTTTCCCACCTGAAGGGTATGAAAGGAGATTGCTAATCTGATACCCTCATCACCTACAAATAATCTAATGAATATTTCTTAAAAATGAGTATTTGCCTATAAAAAACTGCAGTTCCACTATCCACAGAAGGAAATTAGCACTGATACATTAGCATCTAACCTCAGATTCAGTTGCTCAGCAATGTCAAGTACAGCAAAAGTGTCCAGTTCAGAATCCACATTGCAGGTGGGTGGCATGGTTTTTAGTTGTTTTTCTTTTCTAGAACAGTTTGTTAACATTTCTTGACCTCCATCTCCTTAAAGTTTTGAAGGAAACAAGCCAGTTATTTTGTAACATGACCTTCGATTTAAGCTTATTAATTCTTCACACTTTGATTCGAATTATGCATCTTTGGCAGGAATATCACAAACGGATGTTGTGCACTTACTGCGTCTTCTTGTCAGGCAGCACATGGCTTTTATTGGTTCTGTTAATAATGAGTTATTTTGATCACTTGATTAAAGTAGTGCCTGCCAAACTTCTCCACTGAGAGGTTATTCTTTCTCCTTTCTACTTAATAAATATTTCGTAGGAAGGTACTATGAAACTATATAAATATCTCATTTCTCATGAATCAACCAATTTATTTAATTATTCTTTTATATATGTATGAGTTCATCATAATCTATGGTATTCAATCAGTTATAACCCATTTTTATTATTATTAGCTATCTCGATGCTCAAGTTGTTCTTTTTCTGGTAAAAATCCCTTCACACAGACTTCTATGTCTTTTGACATGTTTTCATCGCTCCTGAGTGCTTCCTTGCAGTCTGGCACAGTAAGAGTGTTAGCCCATCATTTACTTTCCCGGTCCCAGATCTGAAATCAGCCATCTGTTCAAAGAGGCCACGGCTCCTTTCAGTCGTGAGGATGAGCGAGAAGTTAAGATTTAGGAGCCGGATGTGTCCGTTGCCTGCGTGGCCACCTCTCTGCCTGAACACTGACGTCTCACGCTCTTGCTCACACCCAGTGTCAGGCTGCCCCCAAGCGCAGACCCCTTCCTTGCCGTTTCTGGGCTCTGACACTCCGTCCTGGACGCCTCTTCTCTGGGGTGCCTCCCTTAACCCTGCCAGGTTCCTCACATAGACATCTTCCTTACTCTGCTTGATATCTCACACTGTCCCCCTTACCAGTTTGGACTGACTCCTCACGATTACTTTTCCCTTCATGTGAGTGAGCCCCATTCACTTGGGGTCTGATTCCCTATGACACACCCTTTATGTGCACCCTTTCTAAACTCTGACTCCTCACACCAAGCCACCTCTTGATAATGTGCGCCCGACTTTCCCAAATCCAGATGTCCTCGTCACCATCTTCAGGCCCTGAGAGCCCACGTGAGGCTTCTCTTGGGCACAGTTACCCCCTCATTCTTGCTGGGCTCCGGTACCTCAAGGTGAGCTGTGCTGAGGCGTGACTTTTCCTCCCACCCTGCTTGGACTTCAACACTGCATGCAGGTCCACTTCCCTGCATGGGCGCTCTGCGTGGGACCTGCCACCCCACTTTGAGGGTGTGCTGGGGATCGAACTCAGGGCCTTGCACTTACTAGGCAAGTGCTCTACCACGTGAGCTAAATCCCCAGCTGACACCCCACTTTGAGTCACTGAAGTTTACTTCTTACACAATGCCGGCAGAGATGACTACCCTGCTACAGCATCCACAGTATCAGGATTGATATTCAGGGAAAACAGAAGGAAAAAATGAAGACGAAGAGTACAGGAAGAGCAATCGCCAAGTTTTATCTATGAGAGATTTGTTGTTGTTTAACCACTAGAGATATAACCTCTAACCAGGAGGCTTATTACAAAGCCTAAGAAAATGTTTTTATAAGCAATCGTATCAGTTCACTCGATCACTTAACCAGTTACCGTATAGTTGAATTAAAAACTGAATGGTCCTTATAATCCTATGTGAACTCGGCAGCTCTGTTTTAATTGGTAACTCGCCATACATACACTATGTAAGATCTCTTCAGAGCCAGAAAAACCCTAGATTACACCTCTCCTCCTGGTCCTGCTCCTACGCCAGCAGATTCAGTTCTAAAGTCATCTGAAACCTCAGGGCTGGGGATTTAGCTCAGTGGTTAGAGTGCTCTTCTCGCAAGCGCAAGGCCCTGAGTTCGATCCCCAGCACAAAACAAAACAAAAAAGCCTCATTCTGCTTGGTTCACTGAGGGATGATGAAGCCCTAGAGCGTTAGATTTAAAAATAAATTTCTCACTTAGGGTTATACTTTCCTAGTTGTTCTTACACGGCTCTAGAGTTTGGGGAGAGTTTCCCTTAGGGACCTGGGGAGGACATTTCATTTTCAAGTAGATTGTGGGTTTGTTTTTACACAGGTATTCTAGGGGAGGCTTCCTTTGAGGAGACAGTTTTATGTTACATGTTTCTTCCTGGCATCTTCCCAACCTTCTCTTCATATACGAAAGAAAAGAAAGTACTACTTTAATCAGTCTTTGTTCTCAATTTAAACATGGAGGTCTCAATTCATGTAGAGTGGTCTGTTTTTCGGCTTTAGTAGACATGTTTTAAACGTCAAATGAATTTCAGACTGCATAGTAGAACATTTAAGTAGAAGAATTATAGCAAGCTGGGAGTAGGGGTGCACGACTATAATATCAGCCCTCTAGGAAGCTGAGGCAGGAGGGTCTTAAGTTTGAGCCCAGTCTGGACAACTGTGTGATTTAGCAGGATCTTGTTTCAAAATCAAAAACTAAAACGGGTTAGGGTTGTAGCTCGGTGCATAGGCCCTGGGTTCAAGCCTCAGTGCTGGGAAAAAAAAAAAAAGAATTATGGGAATGTAAGCCTGGCCACAAACATAGAGTGCAAATAATTGCCCACAAATTTAGCTTAGAGCAAGACTCTTGCATTTTCATAGATCTAGATGTTGGCTGATCTGGGCTGTATTCATCCGGGTAACTCATGTCTGGGAGTCAGCTTTACCATACTGCAACTTCCTGGGACTAGTCTGAACAGTCTGTTGTCTCGTCATAGAGGAGAGGAAGCTGTATCTTGCAAGGGCTTTTCAAGTTTCTGCTACTCCCATATCTTAATGGTGGTGGAGGGGGTTATGTGTCAGTCCATACAAGGAGGGGCCATTAATTCAGTCTTCTGCAGAGTGCCACATAGGAGAAACCTGGAAAAGGCTGGGGCTGCCTGACCTTAACAGTCGTGTGTAGAGTCTGTCTAGTCAGGTGGTTCTGTCTTCTACATTTTCCCCTTCCTTGAAATTAAAGTGGTTTTTTGGATGTTAGCTTCTCTTCCTTCTGAAGGCCTCATTCTTCAGGGGCAGCTCACTTCATCAGACTGAACTAGAAGTGTTCAGCTGGGTGAATGACTGAATGAATGAATGAATACATAATGGCTTGATATCAGCCTCTCTGAAGAGATCGGGCACGTTCAGGGTGGTATGGCCGTAGACGATATCAGCCTCTCTGGACCCTCCTCTGAGACTTACTGCAATGTCCTGCCGCAGGACAAGGTTGGGAGCTGACCCTGCCCTACGACCTCCATTTTCATTTTCAGTCTCTGCATTGCAGGTATTCTTAGATACTACAAATAATGGTCCCTAAGTGTGCTAATGCAACCCAAATTTCTTTTGAATTTTGCAGTTGTTCCGGTTTTAAATCACTTGTTTTTCATGAAAAGTTTTACTAATATTGTAAATTCACTTTGCTAGGAAGCGATAGGACCATACTGGTATATTGTGTCCTCATCCATTAAAATAAAGGTTGCCACATCTTAAAGAAATGTGATATTTTGTCTTATTACCAAAGGAGTATGTGAATCTTATATCTAAGCAAACATTTGTTCATACACAGTGGTACCTCGGTGCATGCACTTAATTTGTTCCACGGTTCTGGGGAAGATGGCCACGTTGGTGTTTGTTACCCAATGTGGAGCCCGTGAATAGATGCAAAAATTTGCTGGACGCTTCTGTTAGCAATCCAAATTGTTTGGGAAAAGAAGCAGTCGTGAACCAAGGTATTACTACAATCCTGTATGCAGTTTTGCTTGAAAACATAAGGTCAAATGGCACAAATAATTTTGCTATCATTGTTTCCACATTATTGCGAGTGGTCTTGGAATAGAAATTAAATATGATTTATATTTATTTTTGTACAAAAGAAATCACTGCCTTCTCAGATCCTACTGAGAAACCAGAAATTTGCATTTATGATGCAGGCCGATGTGTGCCAATTTATTTAACCTATCCCTTTTAAGTGAAGATGTTAAAATAATTGTAAGATTAGTAAGGTATTAATACATTAAAAAATGAAATAATCGTTGACACTTATTAAACACTTCTATGTGTTAGGCAATGTGCTAATTATTTGACATACCTTAGCTTTACAATCAGTATTTAATATTCTTGTTTAAAAATAGAGGAAACTGAGATCTAAGAAAGTTAAGTCATCAGACAAGGCCAGACAACTCACAAAGGATAGGTCTGGTTGCAGGTCTTGCCAGCTATCCACGCGGCACTGTCTCCCATTCACATACGAATTGCCTTGCTTTTCACTGAGCGGGTCTCATGGGTCTCCTCCCTCCAGCAACCCTGCCACTGCCTTTTCTTGGAGGCACCATTATATTCATTGCACACAAAGCATGCTCTGGTGTAGTGTGTGATAAAGGCAAAAACAAAATGAAAAACAAAACCCGCTTTATTGTTTGATTGCAATAAGTAAATGATTATTGTGAATGAATTCATGCCATCTTTACCAAGGGCAAGATAGACAAAAGGGGCTTACATTACTGAATAAAGTATTTTGGTCTAATACGAGGAAGAACTTCCTTTCCAGTTTGTTAAACACTATCATGGGATCCCCGGACGTTGGCAAATATTTTTGCTCAGCAGAAGGATTCCAAAGCTTCCTTTTCTCCACTCCACTTTTCTTCTGCCTATTTGCATGGAATCAAGTAAGATTTCAAGTCATCCCACCCATCAGTTTACTCATTTAGAAAAATTGAGCAGCTACTGTGCAAGACACAGTCTTAGGCTAGGAATACAGTGCTGAAATTCCCACGTTCTGTGACGGGTCGCTGCTCTGGCTGGAGAGGTCAGAAACGGAGATGGTCTCCACCGTGTGGTCTCCTTGTCCCATCCCTGTCCTTGGCCGGGTCCGCATCACACCGATGAATTGCTACAACACCCACGCTCTGCAAGACATCACCAAAATGACGCCCCGGAGAAACTTAGAGGGACTCGGGGCCGAGAGATCTTCCTCAACGTCCATTTCCAGACGCTCCCCCTTGAGGAAATCATGGAAAAGTACACTTACCGTGTGAATGCACGCAGATGCTTGTGCTTGGTGGGCGGCACGCAGCAGAGATGCCTGCAAGACTGAACTGATTTGTTTTCTGACAGTCCTCTGCTTTCAGTCTCCTTACAAACCCATCATGGAGGCAGCTTTCGGGGGCCTCAGGATTTGCCCGTAGCCCCTGCCCATTTTCTAGCCTCATTTTCCGTTGCATCCTTCGGTGCATGCTGCTCTTCACTGATCACTGGCTTGGTCCCTAAGCACACAGTGTATTCACTCCTCCTCACCTCGGCTAGACCCAGAATGCCCGTTACTTCCTCCACTAATCAAAATCTATGCAACCTTCCAGGCTCAGCTCATTTGCAGCCTTTCCCTGAGGCCTTCCCTTATCACTCTTCCAGAATTAATTGCTTCCTCCTCTGTGCTCACACGGTGCTGTTTAGCATAGTTTCTGTTCTGCTTCACCCAAACGTGATCTGCTCACACCTGTTTCCTGAGGCCCCTTTGGATACTCCAGAATGAAGTTCGTGGCTCTATGGCAGTTCATCACTGTATCATCCAATGCTTTACTCATAGAATGACCTCCACAGGATCTCTCACACGGTTGGATTAAAGTCTCTTACTAAGTTTCTGCAAGGTCCGCTGTGGTCAGTTATAGAGGAGGTGAGGATTTTATTTTTAATCTTGACTCTAAGAAGTATGATAGAAGTATGTAGAAGACAGACCTGGGGTGAAAACTCATCTCTATACTTACTCTGTGAGCCATGGTGAATCACTTTACTCTTTTGTCCTCAGTTTTCTCATCTAAAAGTGGCTATCAGAGCCGACCTTGGCAATTATGATGTTATGTGTGTTTTCAGAAGATAGCAGTGAATAATAATAATAAACATCATTAACTTTTTTTTCTTGAAGAAATTCTAGCCTATAATCCTGAGTTCCCACAAGATGCCAGGCTGGTCTCCATATTTTACTCTCATTTTACCTTCCTGAGAGGAGGTCCTATTGTTACCATCCCCGTTTTACAGATGGAGAACCTGGGAGGTCAACTTCCTTGAGAGTGTACCACTGGGTGTAAACCCCAATGTGGGACACTAGAACACATCACCTTAACTACTGATGCCGTTTATAAAGAATGTTCCCAATGAAATCTGTCAAAAAACAAAAAAACAAAAAAACAAAGAATGTTCCTGTTTTAATGGCACAGGAAAAGTGGATGGTGTCATCATCCTTAAGCAAGGTCCTGGACTGGAAAGAGTCACTCACTGCACTGACACTCACCAAATGGGTGGAAATTTACCAGTGGGCCGATTTCTTCTGGCCCTACGAAGTCAAGAGTGAACAATCTGTCGGCTTCTCTGCAGTCCCTTCTTTTAGGAAGATTTTCTGCCTTTTAGGTTTCCAAATGATTTCCTATATTCTTTTTCAGTTACAATATTTCAAGCCAGAGTTGGCTTATAATTTTCCTCAAAACCTTTCCCTAAAAGAGGGCAACAAAATTAAATCAGCTCTGACGACACAACACCTTAAATATATACAGATTGCAGTAATTGCTCTAATATTTAATTTAGTTTCCTAGGAGTTACCGGGTCATCTATTTCAAGATGAATAAAAAGGCTGATTTTTGCACTATTCGTCCCTTTTATTTGCCATTACAGTAATTCTCATGGTTTGTTGCTGGGCTCACATTGGGTCTGGTTTAACCTAAATATGCATATTCTGCTGTTGTTATAATTTATGCAAACATTATTTTGTATTCTATTTTATTTTAAATAAGTTCATTCTTGTGAACCAAAACAAGGAATATCCAAGCCTCTCCCATCTTTGAATCCTTAGAGTTTACATATTTGCCACTTTTTTGTTTTCTCTCTGTTTCATATTATTCTTCTCTCAAATCAGGCACCTAATGTCCACGCTGCTGTTTCTGGTTGGAGTCTTGACTTTCCACAATGCCAAATCCAAGAGCTTTCTTCCTCCCTCCTTCCACTCCTCTTCCTCTCCTGCTTTGTTTCCTTCTCTCTTCTGCGCCCCCCCCCACCCTCCCTAAATCCTTGGTGACCAGCTTCATGCTGTTGGGGGGTGGTAGAAACTTTAAGAGATGGGCTCTGGAGAGAGGTCTGGTCATTGGGTGTCAGCCTGCCATCTAGGGGGAGTGGGACCCTGCCTCTTCATCTCTCTCTCTCTTTCACTTCCTGGCCACGAAGGGAGCAATTTTGTTCCACTGCACACTCCCTGCTATGATGTGCTGCTGCCTTAACACAGGCCCAAAAGCAATGTGGCCAACTACACATGGTCAGCAACCTCCGAAACTGTGAGCTGAAACAAGCCTTTTTAAGATAAATTGATTATCTCAGGCATTTATTATAGTGACAGAAAGCGGACTAATAAATCATCATAGCAAAATTTCCACATGAGAGAGCAGAGAAAGTGGAAGGAATTTACCCAAGGAAGACAGGAATTTCCCAGAATTAAAGGTCATACATCACCAATCTGAATGCACCTATCAAGTGTCTACATAGTGAATAAGGGAAAAAGAAACAAAGTTTTGAAATTTTAGAACATTGGAGATAAAGAAAAACATCTAAATAGAGGGAAAGCTTGGTTCCCACAGCCAAGAATGGCTCTGGATTACTCAATAGCAACAGTGGATTCTGGACAATGTTGAAGGACATCTCTTCCATAGCTTTCAGTCCAGAATTCCAGACATAGTCAAGCCATTTACCGAGGTTGCTAGTCGAATATATTTCTAGATATGTGAAGACTGTAAATATTTATCTCCTTTGTTTAAGGAGTTTTTAAAGGATGTTTTTCAGCAAAAGAAGTCAGCAAAGTAACAAAGAATGGTACTAGTTGCTTCCCTGAAAAACTATATTTACATCTTCATACTTATACAATCTCTCTCTCTACTTATTTAGATAATAATCTTAGTGTTATTTTATTTAGGGACAGTGGATAGAGAGGAAGTATGCACATGCATGTTCGGATGACTTTAGGAACTAAGTCATTAATTACCAGAAAAAGAAATGAAGAGATACTGTCTACACCTGCTGACCAGGGCAACAAACAAACTGAGTTCAATTGTTTGGAAATCACATTTAGAGGAAAGAGTGTGACAGTTTGCAGCGACTGATCTGGACAGTGGGACTGATGGGGCGGGTGCTGGGTTTGGGGGCTGCTGCTTTTAGACATGTGCACTACTTTGATAAAAATATAATACTTTAAAAAATAAATAGATACTTTAAGAAAAGTTTTGGGACCCATAAACTACAGCCATAGCAGAAATAATAATAAAACCAAAAAGTTGGTAGGAGAGAAATCACTAGTTGTCCTACCACCCAAAGATGAACAGTATTCACATTTAATGCAAGATTTTCAATTCAGCTTTTCCCTTTGTACAAGGTTTTTTTTGTTGTTGCTGTTCTAGCTTTTGAATAGTTGTATTCATACAATTGTGTACTTGCTTTTCTTAATCTATTATCATGGGGCCATGTTTTCCCATGATATTGTATGTTATTATATCTTATTAAAATTAAAACATACTTTTATTACATCCTATTAAAATTAAAATAATTTTATTATACACTTTTAAAATTAAAACATACTTTTACTGTTGTGTCATAAGAAAATTAAAACACATTTTTAATATTATTACTATTATATGTTGTTATATCATATAAAATTAAAACTTATTTTCATTTGGCATCATGATAGCCCATGGAGCAGCTGTGCTGTGTTTTAGTTTTGTCGTCGTCCTTTGTTGGCCCTTCTGCCTAAAAGTTCTATCATTTGGGAAGAGCCCTCGAGTCTCAAAAGGGCAGCAAGTCTGTGATCGTGGGGCAGTGGGAGCCACAGTCCTCTGGCCAGCAAGCCGGGGCAGCCCAGGGTGGCTGATCAGAGAAGCTGCCTGGGGAGTTTTCTAACTGGAGTTGAAAATGAAGAGGCGAGGATGTGATCTTACCACAATGATAGGTGCCTTGGCCCGTGGGGCAGCCAGCCTGAAAGCATGGAACTCAGGAAAGCAGGCATGAGAGGAAAGGCCGGAACAGAACCAGCAACCAGGACCAGAGAGGCCAAGAGAGAGAGAGAGAATGAGGCTGCCAGAATTGAAGTCCCCGAATCTAGGCATCCCTCAGGCCAGCCTTACACCACTCCTTTCCATAACTGGTTGCATTAGCTTGTGAATATTTCCTTTGTGCTTTTCTTACTTAAATAATTTGGCTTCCTTTGTCTTTATTATTTATTTTTATTTTTATTTATTTTTCTTTTGTGGTGCCGGGGATCAAACTGTCTTTATTATTTATAAATTAATGAGCCTTCACCAGCATGACTTCTGAAATGGAACACAATATGCAAGCAATAGCAGAGACTTAATAAACACTTGCTAAACTAAGTTAAATTAACTTCCCCAGAGGCAGAATAGTATAGTGCAAAGAGCATGGGCTTTCAAAACTGGCTGGTCTGGCTTTGGATTATGGATCTTGAAGACATTTTACAAGTTGTTCATATGTTAAAGACTTGATTTCTCCTCCTCCCTTTTCATCTTCATTAGTGTTATCATCTTTAACATTTTGGGGGCTCTCTCTATGTGACATATACTAGCCCAAATGATGCTAAATGATAGAGCTTATAATTACATTGTTAAAATCTATGAAATGAGGAGTAAATGAAATAATCAGCATAAAGCATCAAGCCCAAGTAATGATGAATTTTCTCCCACATTTTCCTTTCTGACATAATCCTGGCTCTTACCACCTGGCCAGTATTTGGAGTCATGGTCACTTGGCTTTTGGGCAGGTTAACCTCTTCTCTTTTGCCATCATAACTTGTTAGTTTTTATTCCCTGCCTTCTTCCCTGTCAATTACCCAGTGTGCTATGCTCCCCAATGACACAAGCTACACAATACTGGAACTCAGCAAATAGAAAGGTGCATCATGTCTTTACTTAGAAGACTAAAAGTCATAAAGAGCTCAATTCTCTTTAATTCGTAAATTTAATTCAATACTAATAAAAGAAGAAGGACGTACACTCCATTCTCGCCCCAAGACAATAACCAGAAAATAACTAGACACTCCATTCTTGCCCCAAAAGACAAACAAGATAACCAGAAAAATTCTGAAAACAAAGAGCAGTGGAGAGGGACTGAACAATGTAGATCACAAGCATAGTATACACGCTCAGTGATTAACACAGGGGTGCTAATATCTGAATAGGTAAACCAAGAAGCCCAGAAACAGAATGGCTAATCGATTAGGAGATTAAGTGGTGAAGGTGGCACCAAAATCCAAAGTTTGGCAGCAGGGCAACACACTCCCTTGTCAAGGCCTGAGGCGAGAACACAGGTAGAAGGTGCCAAGCACTGCGAAGTCCAATTCCATAAAGAGATAACTTTTAATCTTTATTAAAATTACAAATTTTCTTACTTCTGTCAGAAGCATTTTCTTACCTCTGTAAATTTAATCCATAGATATAAAAGTACATATATAAAATGATAGGCATGCAAAAGTTATTCATGCAACCAATTTGCGATCATAAGAAATCCAAGTGTCTGTCAAGAGGAGACCTGGTATATAAACTATGGTCCAACCACACATTACATACTGTTCTGCTTCAAAAAGAAAATGAGAGCAAACAAGAGAAGTTTCTCTTACTATTTATATTTAAAAAGGTGAAAAACTCAAGTGCAGAACAGTGTATTATAGGGAATACACTGTGTAAGAAGGGAATAAGAATATATATTTGTGTTTGTTTTCATTTGTATGAAGATACACTGTAGAGTTAAGTATGGGGAAGACAGGGGTCTACTGGAGAAGAAAGACACAGCAAAACCTGTCAACACATGCTTTTTAGATACTGGTTTGGTTTTTTGAATCATGGATTTATATTACCCAGTCAAATAAAAAAAAAACAATAAAAGGCCTAAAAAATTCAATGATTCTCTACTGTTTGTAAGGCACTGTGCTAAGCTTTTAAATACATCAAGAGGCCTGTGAGGTTTGATTTTAATCTGCGTTTTACAAATAAGACAAAGTTACTTAGCTTAAGCAATTCGTTCCTCCCCTGTGTCAATCTACCTCCTTCATTTCTTCATGTCCCAGCTCATCTGGGCTTCCTGCCTTTCTTCAGGAGTTGTTTCCATCCAACTCCAACCGACAGCTTTGGTGGACCTCTTTAGTAATGAAATATTTAGTTCACACTCTATTCTTGTAAAATACCATCTTTAAGGCCTTTAGCATAAACTTACTCTGTCTCTCACTAGATTCTCTACCAGACAGTGAAGACTGTATTGTACACCAGCGCCCACATTTATTTCCTCTCCTGCGGTGTTGCCAAGCACCACATTGTCATGAAATTCATCTCAGGATATAAAATAGTTTTTGTTTGTGAAGGTCCGTGGAGTTCACACAGTTGCTCATTAAACTGAGTCTCACTAACACTTTCAGGCAAATTTTATTGTGCTCATTTTACCAAAGAAGAAACAGTCTCAGAGGCACAGAGAGTGATGAGGTAGGAGTCATATCTAGGACTTCCAACTCCACGATAAAAGCTCCTTTTGTTACATACTGCTATCTCTAGTCAGGCTCCCAGAAAAAGATCTGGTCGAAGTCGAACCATATGCGTCCCAGGAAAACGTCTGAGTTGATTATTCTAGGAATGAGGACGTGGAAATAACTCCATTTATGCTTCATTTTAGGAATCTGCCAAAGTATTTTGCAAAGTGACTGTGACATTTTACATTCGCTCCAGCCATGCATGAGGGCTCCAGTTAATCCATGTCCTTGTCATTCTCACTCTATAGTGGTAGAAAATGATTTCCAGGCATATTTGTTTTGTTTTCAGTACTGGGAGTTGAACACAAGACCTTTTGCAGTGAGCTGCATTCTCAGCTCTTTTAAAAAAGTATTTTGAGACCGGATCTCACTCTGAGTAGCCGAGGCTGGGCTTGAACTTTGCACTCCTCTTGCCTCGGCCTCCTGGTAGGTCAGTTTTAATTGCAGTTCTCCTGTGATGAAAAAGGCTAAGCATACTCAAAATGCGGCCCTCACCTAGCAGCAACAACATCATCTCCCCCTGCTCTCAGAGCCACTGGTTCTGAGGAACATCTACGGAAATTTCTCTAAAAATCTCCCAGGACATTTTGGGAGACTTCTCAATGGAATGAGAAGTTGCTTTTGTTTGTGAAGATCTTTTTGAGACAGGATATGAATAACCACAAAGTGAGAAAAATGAAGGAAGTCTTAATTCTTTTGTTGGACTGTCCACACATGCCTCATTGCCGGGAAAGATAGTCCTCACTTTGTGTTCAACATTTTTGTTCTAAGAGTTCTTGTTACCACAGCACAGTGGAAGCCCAGGCTGCTGCTCCCCTGCATGTGCCTAGCCTGCCTCAAATTCCTTGGGAAAAGAATTCCTTTTTTTTTTTTTCACCCTATACTGGAGATTGAACCCAGAGTCTTCGCACTGAGCCACGTCCCCAGCTCCCCATCTCCTGCCCCTCTTTTTACTAAGTTACCACGTTGCCCAAATTGGGCTCCACCTTCTGATGCTCTTGCCTCAGGCTCCCAGAGTGTTGAGATCCCAAGTGTGAGCCGCCATGCCCAGCTGAGGGATTATCTTTATCTTTGCCTGACATGTTATCTCTGACCACTAGTTTGTAGACTGTTTCTGTATTTTGAATGATACTGTTGTAATAGTCAACTTTATAACCTGTACACTTTGCTAACATTATATATTTCTTTGTATGTTTGCTTATTGGCTTTATATCTGGCATGGGAGGAAGATGTTTCAGTTTAGAAAAATAGAGATTATTTACCAATAGGGAGAAATAGGAAAGGTCGTGGTAGAACACATAATTGTCTGTGTTTTCCCCAAAACAATTCCTATGGGTATTTACTCATAATGTTTTGTATTATTTTAAATATGTGTACTATTTTATCTAGATATGAAAGAAGATCATTTAGAATTTTAAAAATCTGGGAAATTCAGAGAACTTTAAGGGCAAGTAAAAGAAAAAAAATACCCTGTACGTCTAACATTTATTTAGCATTTGTAACAACTTAACATTTTGTTCTGTCTCTTTGCACTCCTTTTTTTGCTGGTCTTTGGATCTTTTCTTGCTGATTTCTCTCTGCAATGAATAGCAGGAAGCTTGTTTTAAGATGTCTTACATTATGATTGGAAGGACGATGCTCACAGAAAGAAATGGGATGACAAACCAGCCAACGTGACACAGAAGGGATGCAAACAGACACAGCTCTGGCCCATCTCCAGAGCAGCTCGGGGTGCCACTTCCTCTGACCCTAGGACTGCGGGTGGGGTCCGCTGAGCCCCCAAACACCTGGGGATCCTCTGCACTGAACCTCATGCGTGCACAGCTCAGCCTGGGTTGGCGGCCACTCTGTGACCACGCTCCTAGCCAGAAAGATGGGGCTCACACAGGAGGAAGAGGCTCCTGCTGGGCAAAATCTGCTTCTTGATTCCAGCACACACAGGACACACAAGCTCTCTCTCCCTGGATCGCATAGCGACCCTGCAACCACTTGAAATTCAGGCAGCCCTGAGCGCTAGCTCTAAATCAGTTACTTAATGGTTCAACGAACATATGCAGAATTTACATTCTCTGAGTCTTAGTTTTCTTGACTGTGTGATGGGGCTACTAAAACCTACTCCTCAGAGTCGTTGTAAAGATTAACAGGCACTCAGTAAGTGGCAGCTGCTGCTGTCATTGTTTGTCCTTGTCCTCGTTCTTTTGTAGGCTTATGTCAAGCCAACTTGTAATTTTGGTTTCCTGTCCCCCATCTCTATATCCACGTCTCTGCAGCGTATTTCTCCTGGGATTCTAGAGTCCCCAAACCACACCTGCACTCTCTTAAGATTCCAAATTCTCCCCCTCTCTCTAACATATATTTTCTTGCCAGTGGTAAAAAAGATTCCAGGGAAGAATCAAACTTAGATTTTTGTCCTTTGGGAGTTTTTAATCTCATTGGGAAGACAAGACTTAGACACAAGATACAATTAGAGAATAATAAGAATGCAAGAGCAACTCAAATGTGCTGAGCATAATGTTCTACGCTTCTGCTTCTGAATTCCATCCCCGCTTTATTAAACAATATTGCTGTCCTGCTGACTCATGTTCAGCTTCTAGACCTATAAGACTACAATATTTCTCTGCTCTGCGTGTGCATAATGAGTCAGAATATCCTATTGTATTTAATATTTCTGGAGTATATTGTATTTGGGCAGTTCCCTGAGTGTTCTGCACGGCACGTGTGCCTATCCAAGTCCCCTTTGCTGTGTCTGATCACTTTCCTGGGTCATCAGCCTTGTAACACAATGTACCAGCTTCCTAGAAGGGGTGTGTTAGAGTCAAGCTCTCCAGATAGCTGTCCTTGCCTGCAGTGTCTGATATTTCTATATTTTCTCTCCATACTTGGATTCAAATTCCTAGGGCACTGGGAGGTGAAAGAAGGGAGAGATAGATCCTAATCACCACGTCCCTACAGAGAGATGACCTTGGCCATGTCGCTTCTACCTCAAGTTCTTGGTCTCTTCACAAAGAAGCTATGTGAGAACACACAAGATGGACATGCTGTGATCCTACACATGGGCACCAGCTTTGAAGCGACTGATTTCACCAACAAACAGCATGCCAGTAAGGTCTGCCCTGCTCGTTGAAATGGGGCTCAGCCCAGCTTTCTCTCATTTTTTTCCTTCCCATTTAAGGATAGTTTGCTGTGTGGAATTATACTCCCCCTCCAAAAGTGGTAGCAGGACGATTCTCAGAATCTTCCTCCGTTGCGACGGACCATAACACAGACCCTTCAGACCAGAGGTACTGGCTCTTAGGCAGCACAGAGAATATGCTGAGCAAGAATAACTGTTGTGTGTTTTCTTGGATGTGTTACACAAAGCCAGTTTGACATGTGCCAGCACTACACAGTGAGCACTCCCTAAGTCTGTCCTGTGGTGGGGGCTGAGCCGTACAGGGTATGGAGTTGACCTTCAAGATGGGCACATCTAGTACAACTTGTAGGAACTGGAGAAAGGGTGAGCGTCACACAGAAACATGCTATAGGAGGAACACGTGCCTATATCCACTTGGGGCGTGCACCTGAGCACTAAACAGAATGTTAGGAACAGAGGTGACTTTGTAGGGTCATCCCCACAGCCACGCTTGATAGCAGAAATGAGGCTTAGAGGGCAAGAGTCTAGGGAAGAACCATGCAGCTGGTTAGGAGCAGAACCTGGTCTCTTGTTGATTGGTTCAAGGTCTTTTTCACCACAATATTCTGCCTGTGCTGCAAGGGTTAGATTTGGATACATTAACCAAGATTATGGGGGATGGCTATGTTTGAAAATTATCCTCAACTGTCAGAGGTATGGTCTGTCTGGGAGATGTGTATTCTGAATTTATGTAGGTAGTTTTGTGGTAACAAAAAAGTATGGAAGAGTAAAAGAAAAGGAAAAGAGAAAAGATAAAAAAATGGAAACAAAGCTGTTGTAAATAAGGAGAGGAGGAGGAATCAAAGGGAGAAGGGGGAAAGGGGAAAAAGAAGAAAATCAAAATACAACGTGTACAAGTACAAAACCCTATGATGAATATGATCATTATGTATATCTAAAGTGTACCAATAACATTTATATAAAAAAAACAAATAGTCTCGTTACTACTGATGTATCTTGAATTTAGCAGACATTCAGTTATAGTTACTTTAAAAAATTTTTTTAGATTTATCAAACATACACACAAAAATAAAACTCCCATCATTCTTTTCGAGTAAGATTTCTTGATTGAGGTGGAAGTGATTGAGTCATATTCATCAGCAGACTTAGCTAATAATAGGCAGTACCAGCTGGGGATGGTGTTGAGAGTCAGACAGAAAGTTCCACACGTAAGTACCCAAGGAGGACAGAGAGGCCAGATACAAAGTCACAAATGGCTACTTCCATCAACTTTAGATGTTTCAGAAAATTTCCAGCCTGTAACTGAGTTTGAAAAATGGGAAGATATTCATATACAAGGTAAAATGGATGGGCACAGTAGTTTTCTTCATTGGTTTGTTAATAGTGCTAAAATAAAACATCCCAGCTCTTCATTAAACCATATGAGCAGACACCTGCTTCTGATAGAAAATGTCTACTGTAAGTAAACAACTTTGGGTGCTTCCCTCATAATAAATGACTTTTTGTAAAGAAACAGTCTGGGCTTTCCAAAGAAGTGTTAATTACATATATATGATGCTTCACCTCTTTGTTTAATCATTCACCAAATCTATTTTGAGTGCTTCCTAATGACGTATTATCTTTTAAAAATTTCAAATGCTTTTGCACTTGGAACCCCAGACAGGAAATGCAGTTCTGTCTTTAGCCTGAGGGCCAGGGCAGCCGCATTCCGGATTCAGAACAGTTAACTCTTTGGGGCCTTCAGCGTTGGGCCCAGAGAGGTGAAGCAACTTGTCTAAAAGCATGTGATCTTGAGGTGGCAACTCCAGGGTGCTGTCCAGGACTTTTGATTTCAGGCAGCTCTTCCTCTGTACCACTGGCTGCCAAACAGATGGGAGCATCAGAGTCATCTACAGGACTTGTTCAAGCCTAGCTGCTGGCTCTATTCCAGGGTGGGCTTTTGGGGGTGGGGTGGGGACAGGAGGGAGGGCACTTGCAAGAATTTGCATTTCAACAAGTAACTCTGAAACTGCAGGTCTAAAGACCACATGCTGAGAATTACTTGCTGTTCAAAGTGTGGTCCTAGCAGGCATCACCCAGGAGCTCCTCATAACCAATTGAATTAGAATCTGCATTTTAACAAGAGCTCCAGATGATCTGTATGCAAATTAAAATTTGAGGAGCACAGCTTTCTACCACAGCTATCCATTCGCAGAGGACTGCATTGGGTCCTGTAGAGACAGGAGAGAATAAATCCTAATAACTTTGCAATCAGGCCCTTTGGATATGGCAGACAGTCCTCCAAACACTTTAGACATATAATCACATTGTATCTTCCCAATAATCCTATGGGGAAATAGTGATATCATTCTCATTTTAGAGGTGAAGAAATAATGGGGTGCAGAGAGATCGGTAAGCTGCTCCAGGACACTCATCCAACACAAGGTAGAACTAGGTTTTGAAGCTGGAATGTGTCACTCTGTCACTCGCTAGGTTACGAGTCTGTCACATGTAGCTGCCGTTCATACATTCAGGAAGACAGAAGAAAAGGCAGTAAGTATGAAGCAAGAAAGAGGTTATACTTTGAGTCAGTTGTTCAGGTCAGTGGAAATTACTGAGTGCCCATTTGACATCAGGAGAGCTGCATGCACGCTGGTGGGGAAGAGGGCGTCTGCCTCAGCTTCTGATGATGCAGACCAGGGTGACTCCTGTTTCTCAGTTTCTTCAATTATAAAATGGAAGGACTATTAATAACCACTGATGAAGAGAAAAGGGTACTGAGAACTGAAAAAAGAAGGCCCAGTCTTTCAAAAAAGACCACACTATGATTTGGCAATGTAGATAAATTGGGTCAAAGCAAAACCACCATGTTCATAGCAAACTATCCAGGCTTTGACTTAGCATCAGTCTGTTCAAATCCCTGAGTTCCAGGATAGGACGGTTGACAAACTGACCTCACAGTGGCTATGCAGACTCCTGGCTCTAAATACAAAGTCAGGCCTTGTTTCAGAAACTCCCAGATTTGTTCCCGACCTGCTCGCATATTGTTAGGTGGGCAGTTATGCTACCAGGGACTATGCTCCAAGTTCCAGGTTCTTTCCCTCACAAACAAAGAACTGGACGGGACAAATTGAGTGTGGTGTGAAAGTTTATTTAAACAGTAAGAAGAAAACCTGGATTCCCTTCCTGAATGGAATCGCCCTCGGCAGTTAGGGAGCCAAAAAGGAGGGGAGAGAGCTAGAGGGAAAGCTAGGGATGGAGCTGGAGAAATAGAGAGCCAGCTCCTTCGCCTCAACTTTTTTTTTTACCTCGTGTCACTTCCTGTGAGTTTCCCCAATCCTGTGAGGAGGGCGTTTGGATTTCGCGCTCCAGGCTCACGTCAGGTCCAGGCCACTCCCTTAGGTCACACCCATCTTTCCAGCCCACTCAAGCCACGCCTGACTCCTACCTCAGTTAGAGGTTAGTGGGCCTGAGGAACAAAGGATTAGGAGGTCCCGAAATAGCGTGCATTACCAATTAAGTACAGGGACAAAGGGGCCCATCTATAAAACATTCATAATCATTTGTTAGGTCTCAGACCTCACGCAGTCCCACAGAGCACAAAGGATGTTTTAAGGTTACACATTGTACACAGTCCTTCTGATACTTGGCCACCTGGCTGCCCAACAGGCACACAGCATTCTTGGCTGCCGTAGCCTACAGCCCAATAATGTCAGAAAAAAAAAGTGTTCTTTAAAGATTTGCCTGCCTTGGGTGAGGGCCTGGTTTAAATTAAAAAATGTATCTTTCTTAATCTTCTTTCATAAATTTCTCGCATGATTAAAGCCCCTAAGGAAACACTGACCATCTAAAAAAGACATGAAGATGTTATGTAATTCCAAAGTAACTTCTAAAGCCTGGTGTGGTGACATGTGCCTATAACCCCAGCACTTGGGAGGCAGAGGCAGAAGGATTGCTGAAAGTTTGAGGCCAGCCTGGGCTACTTAGTGAATTCAAGGCCAGCCTAGACTACTAGGCAAGACCTTGTCTCAAAAAACAAAAACAAAAAAACAGACAAAAACCAAAGTACCTTCGAAGTACAACACTGACAAGCATTATAATCACCCTAGCTCCTGAATCCCAGGAATAATTTTTGTGTGCATAAAAAGATATCAAAATGCGCTTGATGCAGATGTCTTTGTCATTTTCTCTATGGCTCCTTTCCAATATATTTGATCTTTACTTCTGTGTGGCCACCTGTGTGTCTCGACTGAATTCTTTCATTAGTGGCATGAAAGGATAGAGGACAGAGGAAGTGAGGGACCAGCTGCTTGTGGCATCAGGACCTGACCTCCTGGTGACCTTACACTAACTCCAGCTCCCAGACTCAATAAGGATCTCTTTCTCCACCATGCCCAATACCGCTTGGAGATACCCCACAGCTTTCTTGCTCTTTCGGACTCAACTTTATTCACTACAGAGGTGTCCTCAGGGTCTTTGGGTGCTGGACGCTGGCATATATTTCCCTACCTACTCACCTCTTAGACTTGTTATAAATACCAAACAAAATGTAGCGTGGGGAGCTTCATACAAATATGAGTTTCTAAACTTGTTGTCCCTTATTTATGTGCTGTTCCACCTTCCCCTAAAGACAAGGAGCCCCTAAATTAGAAGACAGGTGTATTTCTCTTTGTGTCTTCTGTGTCTGTGATAGTCTCTGACGCATAAGGTACTCAGGTAGTGTTGGTGGGATGGTTACAAGCAGAGACATGAAAAAAACAAGAGCAAAAACCGTGCTTCAGTTCTCCTTTCTTCTGATCCAGCCCCGAGAGAGAGTCAGCCTTCCTGGAACAAGGTAAAGGGCTCCCTAAGTGTTTAGAAGTGACAGTTAGCACTGCGGCAGGCTGTCACTAGCGACTTCGTTAACAGTTACAGGTAATCTTGTTTACCTCTTAAAAGCTTTCCTACCGCAAGCTGCCTGGAATTGCTACGGGAATACTATTCCCCTTGCCCACAAAACCAGTCCTGGAGTGGTCGCCCTGCAGCCAACAGCAGCACGTTTCACAGCCCGTGGCGCTGGCGTGTGTCAGTGTGTTAGCCGGATGCCTCTTGTGATCATGCCCCACGTTCAGCAGCATGACATACTTAGGTGCTCCTGTAATAGACTGTCACCGAGCAGCAAGCAGGACACGGGGTCGTGGTGACTCTGACGAAACATACTAAACCTCTCTCTGCACAGCGAGTGCCAGATGTGGCGAGGATGTCTGGGGACAGTGCCGCCGATCGACCAGACTGCTGCTGAATCCCTCGTACTTGGGAAGCACGGAGGCTCTAGGGGTTGTGCGTCTTTCTCTCCTTCTCTCCTGGGAGGACATGGCCTCCTCGTCCTCCTTGCTCTCCGAGCTCACTTTCTAGTTGTGACAGCTTCCGAGAGTTGCTTTTGTTGAAATAAAATGCATACTTTTTCCATATTTTCAAAGTAGTTTTTTCTTAAACTTGTACAAATGTAACATAGCCCTAAAGCTAATTTTTATATTGTAATTTTTCTGTTACCTATGACTAGATTCCTTAGTATATAGTACTCATTAAGGGTAACATTAAACTACTAGTTACAGGGAGAAAGTCTTACTAAAAAGGAGACAAAGTCAGGCATGGTGCCACGTGCCTGTAGACCTAGTACTCTGGGAGACTGAGGCAGGAGGATCACAAGTTCAGGCCCATCCTAGGCAACTTAGTGACTTATTGAAACTCTGGCTCAAAACAAAAAGTGAAAAAAAGGTCTGGTGAAGGGCCTGGGTTCAATCCCCAGTCCTACCACCATTAATAGTAATAATAATAATAATAGTAATAATAATAAATTAGAAGGAGGCAACCTCCCTCCTGTCTTTCATGAAGGCAAAAACTTTGCTTTCCTCTTTGTATCTTCAGTCACTTTTGGTCATGTCCTCAGTCAGGCCATACTCGGGCGGAACATTAAAGGGTCTGGGTTTGAGTTAATGAAGTCCTTGGTCTTTCTCAATGGGTTACACTCCAGCAGGAGCTGGTCAGGTGTCCTCAGAGTCCCTGCGGAGAGTGGGGCTGGCTTCAGGGGACATCATAGCTGCCTTGGGCTGGGGGTGGCTTGGCCTATGGAGATGTGGCACCTGGTACCAATTTGCACTTTGTTTTATTGTTGTTGTTTTACTGACACATAATAACTATATATTTATGGGGTACAGTGCATTGTTTCCACATATATATCCCTTGCACACCGATCAAATCAGGGTAATTACCACATACGTCACCTTAAACACTTGTCATTTCTTGGTGGAGAGAACATTCGACACACTCTCCTTTGCTGTTTGTAATAGACAATGTTATTACTAACCGTCGTCACCCTCTTGTGGAACAAACGCTAGAATGTACTCTCTCTAACTCACCTTTGCTGCCACTGACCAGCCTCTGCTCTTCCTCCTCTGTAACCACCACTCTGCATTCAACTTCTACAAGATCAACAGTTTTACACTCCACATAGGAGTGAGATTGTGACTTTCTGTGTCTGGCCTATTTCCCATAACCATAATGACTTCCAGGCACATCTATGTTGCCATAAATAATAAGACGTTGTCCTCCTTTTAAGACTGAATGGCATTCCATTGCATCAGAACCTTATCAAGATGCACAGACCAATGCCAAGCAGCCTGCTCGTTCTTTCCACTGGGGACCTTGTCTCCCCCAGAGGCCAGGCCACGGAGGATCCCTCTGACCTGGAAGCAGACCTCAAGGCCCAGACTGCAGCTTAGTTCTTCTGAAGCTTAGTGTTTGTTGTGGTTCTACAAGAGCGTCCCTTCCTTTGACAATGCAACCCTGATGTCATATGAATATGCTGTGGAGAAATGTAGAGCCATTTTCAAAGAATGAAAGTCGATGCCAAGGAGGCTGTTAGAGAAGCTCGAATTCAAAAGTGAATGTTATCATTGCTAATTATAAGTTCAAATTCAAAGTGATGTTCTTGTTCCAAATTATGGTTAACGTCCTCTTTAGCAGAAGAGATGGAAGATGAAAGCTATAAATTTTGTAAATTGGTGATTAATATTTAAAGGGTTACGATGTAAGACATACCATGTCTTAACTATATGGAACATAATTTCAATTTCCTCTGATTCAGAAAATACTATAGCAACTTGCAATCAATCTGCAAACATTGCATTAGAAGGAACTGTGATTTTTGTGTGGCTAATTGAATTTTGGATAGGCTCCAGTTCACCTTATGTTTAGTGGCATTATTAACACAGTTGGTGAAGACTTTCAATGTGTAGGGTGCTGTGAAAGATGATAATAATCAGTGGACATCTAGATAAATGAAACAAGACCTGTGAGACAGAGTAAAGGGCAATTCAATAGAAGGAACTCTGAGCAAAGTCTTGCAGATGGAAAGTGCAAGGTATATTTTAGGGAACAGCAAGATGAAGAATGTGGTGGGAAATGGAGGCTCCTACAGGTAGTAATAACAACTATTGTACTAAGATACGTACCATTTTTTGAGCATTTACCTCTTGTACTAAGGCATTGTGCTGTGTATTTTACAAGAAGAAATCACTGATTTTTCCTAGAAACTCTGAAGAGGATGCTTATTTTTCTCATTTGTTAGATAAGGAAACTGAGGCACAAAGGGGATTAACTGATTGGAGACTGTAAGAAGTAGTGGAGCTGAGGTTTTGACCCAGGCTCTCTGACTCCAGAACCTGTGACCTTTGGAGCTGTGATGGGAAGGGGCAGGAGGCTGAGGCGGTGTGCAGCAGGTCAGGAAGGAAAGGGGTATACATCTGAACAAAAATATGGGTCAGAATGTGTAGAAATGCCCTGGATTTCATTATGAACATCATTAAATGTCCTTCCTCCAAAGCTGTGATTTTGGGCCTAGAACCATGTACCCCCCACCCCTGGCCATTTCCTATGCCCTTGGAAATAGCATCATGGAAAGATGGGTTATATGTGGGCTCAGCACTGCTCTGCCGATAGCCAGATGTCTGACCTTGTGTAAGCTATTTAGCCCCCCAAATCTCAATTTCCTGAACCGTAAAATAGGAAATAATTTCAGGGTTAGTGTCAGGATCAAATCAGATATCATTCATAAAATCTATAGAACAGGCTCTGAACTCATTAACAGCAGCAATTAAGACTAACACCAAGTGGTCTCTTTCACAAAAGTTCATCAGCCCCGATTATCTACAGTACGATGCTATCCTTGAGTATTGATTTACTCCTCCGCCTCCCATGTGGAATAGGAGCTCCTCAAGGCCAACAACAGCATCTCCACTGTGCTTGTAGTCCCAAGTCTGTGCTGAAGTTTAACCTGCTGAAGGTTAAATCGCCTAGAATCCCTTCTCACTAGGGTGGACCATGGGGACCACAAACTCATTGGCCCACTGGGAAGTTAGCTAGCAGGTAAGCAGACTGAGAAAATGCGTAATCTCTTGATAGTTGAGTAAGGTAGGAAGAACATGTGAGGAGAGCTAAAGCAAAACCTAGTCACAGTATTGATTGCAGAAAGACATGCAGGGTGGATAAATACATGTTGGAAGCAGCATCAGAATGGTGTTGCCAAAGGATGTCCCATCTGGCCCTTGACTGGCTGTGCTATGGTCCCTGATCACTTTCCATTGCTCCACCCTCCCCTATTACAGGGTGTTAATATGGATTGGGAGTTCTATTGGATGGATTTCACTTAAAAGTCTCTGCACCCTTCATTTCCCCTGCCTGAAAATAGGGAGCTTTTTAATAATGCAGATTATATCTAGAGGTGGTTTACTACCAAAAATGTAAGTGATACCAAACCCTCATTAGTCCCTCTGTTCTAAGCCAGGCATTTTGCTAGATCATCAAAACTCAAAAATCAGTGTTGTTGGGGTTGGGGATTTAGCTCAAGTGGTAGAGAGTTTGCCTAGCAAGTACAAGGCCCTGAGTTTGATCCCCATCACCCCTCCCTCCCAAAATCAGTGTTATTGTTTACTGCTGAGTAAGCTCTGCCCAAATGATATAATTGGCAGAGATGGAGTCAGGATTCTAAGTTGATTCCAAATACTAAATCTCTTTGTGTTGTAGTTAGTAAGCTTTGTTCTTGCCTCACTTGTGTAAAACTGATTATCTTGCTGGTGCCTCAATATTTTCTCTATGAACCGAGGATAATCATACTTGTTCCACTGTACCATGCAGAAGAGTTATGAGAGTAAAGCGTGAGAGAGTATTAGTATGCTTTATGTTGCTGTAACAAAATACTTGAGAGTGAGTAATACATAAAGAAAAAGGGTTTATTGAGCTCACAATTCATGAGGTTCCAGGTCACGGGACTTGAATTTTCTTGGCTTTACTGAGAATCACGAGATGCTAGTGAATGGCAACACAATGTTGGGAGAGTGTGTGTGAGACAGGAAGCCAGAGACTGGGCAGGGGCCATTCTTGTTCTTTTTATCTCAACCCTTTTCTCAAGAAATAACTGTTAGCCAGTGAGAACTATGTTAATTCCTTCTGAGGGCAGCATCCTCAATGATCTCACTATCTCCTACTAGGCTCCACCTCTTACATTTCCCATCACCTCTTACACCCACAGTGGGACCAGGCTTCCCATGTGAATCTGTAGAACACACTCAAACCATACCCAAGCTATATAGCTTAGTGTTAGGGCTGTCCTTGAGCCAAACCTGCTCAGACATTGGATATTATTTCATCAGGCTATAAATCTAATGGTGCACGTCATGGTTTAGACCTAGAATGACCTATAAAAGTTGCATGTGTTCCAGGGTTGGGCCTTTGGAAGGTGAGGATCATAGGGGGACTGTACTCATCAGTGGGTTTTTCCACTGAAGAGTTCGTAGCTGAATGTGTTATTAGGAAGTAGGGCTTGTTAGAAGAGGTAGCTCACTGGTGCTGTGCCTTCGGAGGGCGTATCTTCCTTCTTGGCTCTCCACTTCTCCCTCTGTTTCCTGGCCGCCATGAGGTGAGCAACTTCTGTCTGTCATACCTTTACACCATGCTATTTCTGCCTTGAAAACAGCTAAACATGGACTGAATCCCCCCAAACTGTGAACTAAATCAAACTCTCCTCTTATAAGTCGTGGGTGTTTGATATTTTGTCCCAGTGATGGCAAAGCTGATTAATATAGTGTGTATTGCATATCCTCACATCTCATCCCTTGGTCCTGATGGAAGTGTTTTGCTTATACCATCATTCTTGGGAAATTCCAGCCCTAATTCAGTGTATTATTATTATTATCAGACAAAGCTATCGATTTCCTGCTCATCCATTTTCTCATCTAGGAAATGGGGTGAAGATAACTTGTCTGTGAAGGCTTTGGAAGAAAAAGTGCTATCTGAATGCAAAGTATTATTCAGGAAAAAATGCGTCCAAAGCTGATGTGTGTGAGGTGTCAATTTTTAGCTGTTTTTAGCAGATGCAGAAATAGGAGAGAAACAGCAAGGGACGAATAATCCATGCAGACACTTTGAAAAGGCTGAGTTGTAGAAGCAGGACAAGGCCTTAGCCACCTGCTTGAATGCATGTTTTTTGAAACTGTAGATATACAACATTAAGTCATAGTGAAATCGGGATCCTTAGCCCTTGTCAGGCTTTTCTGGGGTCCACAGTGGTCACTAGCCAATTTGAGGCATATCAGATCTGGTGGGATGCTGTGCCCTGAGGGTGCTGTGTGACAGTCTGTGTCCAGATGGCAGATGGCATTTATAGCAGTGCACATACCACAGATTGGATACTGTGGCAAGAATGTAGTTTTGGTTCCATCTGCCAGGTGATGCTATAAGAAGCTGGACAGACACAGTATCCATCCTTCTGATTCATTAGTATGACTTTTCCCAAACACAAAAGCATGACTGTATTTGCTAAAGCTGGGAACACTGAGCACTCTGGACTTGACATCTCATTATTTCCAGTGGCCCTGGCTGCACACCGTCCTTTAAACTTTATGTTTGCTCCTGTATACTCACACCTCTGTAAACAAGGAATCCACAGAGTATAAGAAACAGTGTTCTGTTTTGAGATCCTTCCACTCAGAAGCAGATCAGAAATCCTGAAGACACTTGGCAGAAAGTGGGAGAGGGAGGGGAATGGAGATGAAGGCACTGTGGTTGTAGAAGGTAAAGGCTGGAAGGTAAAACTGCGCAGGTTAACAATCGGGTCTTGAGTTCTGGATTCTGATAGTATGATAGTATCTAGACTCTGATAGCATCAGCTTCCACATCTAACCAACTTCCTGCCATAGAGGGTGAGTATACTTTGGAGCATTTTGTAAACTATAAAATGTAATTCATGCGTATGTTATTACACTGGTGTGGATGGTGTTAAATGGTCCCAAATAACAGATACTTTGCCATCTTCTTATTTGCATGTCTAACACTAAGGTCACTGCCTGGCATCGGGTGGGTGCTTAATTATGTTTGGGGGACTAATGATGAAAATTATTGAACTGCAGGAGATGAGGGTGGTAATGAACTTGGCTGACCTGGAAGAGAGAATTATCAATGAGTCCAAGTTGAATCACATCTGGACAGTTAAGAGATTGAGGTCCCTCTCATATGCATCCCCAAAATTGAAAATAAGCTCAATTTCTAAACCTCTGTGAAAGAATAAAAATTTCTGTGAATCCATAGAGCTCCCTGAAATTATTATTTTTTAGTATGTGCTTTAATTGGAATAATGAGCAAATATAAAACCATCCATAAACTTTTTGTGTTATCAATTCTCACATAATTATACAACCAAAACAAATTTATGAATTAAATCAAAGTAAAACTAAAATTCAAATGGGCATTGATTTAGTCGGTTGGATGACTTTGGTTTGTGAAATTGAATTGAACCTCTAAATATGGATAAGTTTCTGAGAAGTAGGGGCTGGTTCTAAAAATGCTTATGGTCTCACTTGCCATGTATGACTCATTTTGTCACCACTGTTTAAAATTTGTATCAGTGTGAAACATTTACTCTGTGACATCATTTATTTCTCATTTGATAAGAACGCACTTAGATAATAAATGCTCCTAAATTATTTTCTCCTTAGCTTGGGACAAATAAAATAGTATTGTTGGCACCAAAATGAATTCATTCACAGATTAGTCACTGAACACTACTATATTTGAGGTATGGCTCTAGGTGCTCGGGCCACATTATTACACAAAACAGACAAAAATGTCCTTGCTTTTATGGAGTGACATTGTAATGGGGGAGATAGTCTATAGACAATAAAATTGATTCATATGTAAAGTACATAGTATGTTAGAAGTTAAAAGTGTTACGAAGAAAAAAAGTAGAAAAATTATGTAAATGTGGGAATTATAGATTGAGGTGAGAGTGAGTGTTGTAGTTTTAAACAGTGGTGCTATTAGGTGGTGGTGAAGATATTATATTTTGGCGGAGAATAAAAAGAGGTGAGGAATGAGCTCCACAGAGTGAGAGGGGAGAGCCAGCTCCTAGATTGTGCATAGTGACACAAGCTAGTAATCCCAGCACTTCGGGAGGCTGAGGTTTGAGCCTAGCCTGGGAGACTTTGCAACTTAGCAAGACCCTGTCTCAAAAGGAAAAATAAAATTTAAAAGAAGGGCTGGGAATGTAGCTCAATGTGAAGGCTCTGTACCCCAGTAACAGAAAACAAGTAGACAAAAAGTATGTGCCTGGGGATAGGCTGGTGCCTCTGGGTGCGGGTGAGTGATGGGGCAGGGATCCAGACCTTGAAAGAACTGTAGTTTTTACTCTGAGAGAAACAGGATCTTGTTGGAGGACTTGGGAGTCGGGACAGAGCAAAACCTAGCTTACATTTTAGTGATAGCACCCTGGCTGTTGTGATAGAGTTAGACTGTGGGGTGGGCAGGCTGGATTAAAAGATTTATGCGATGATGCAGAGGGATGATGATGTGGTTTCAACCAGCATGGGAGCAACAGAGGTAGAGTGACTGGTCAGTTTCTGCATATGCCGTGAACGTAGGAGCAAAGGGTTTCCCTCTGGTTTGAAGAGAATGAGAGAACTAACTAAGCGGGACTCAAAAGGTCTGTGGTTTGAGAACTGCATGACAAGAGCTGCCATCAACTGAAATGTGGAAGAGAAGTGGGCAGCGGAAGTCTGTAGAGATCCTGCTCTGTTTTGGACGTGTCAAATTTATGACGCCTATTGGTAGCGTGATCATAAAATGTGTTGACCAAACCAGGACATTTTAGGTGTGGAGGAGAAAAAAGACACTATTAATAATCATGCTGGAACAACAGGAGTCATCCAGAATGGACTCAGTCCCACAAAGATATATGGACACCCAAGTGGAGAGGAGTAGTAGATGGTGGGGCCGGCAACAGGAGAATCACAAGGTTTGTAATGCCCTGGGATTAGAGAGAGCCCTAAATGAATAAGCATGAGTGAAAGAGCACAGATCTCGGAGTCGAGTTGAGGTATCAGCAGAGTAGGCATGGCAGGTTCCTGCTTTAAAAGGTCAGGTAGAAGAGGAGGAGCCACAAAGCCAGTACAGACAGAGACCTATCTGTGGCCACAAAGACCAAGTGGCAAGATAAATTTATGAAGTTTCTTTTACATATGTGAGAAAAAGCCTCAGATTAATAGATTTAGACTGACATCTAAACAAAAATGCAAAATTTAAAAACTCCTTGTAGAATCACTTAGATTCCCAACAATATTCTTGGGTGCCTGGTTTGAGGAACAATGCCTCAGGTTAACCAGAGACAAGCACCCTGGGGCAGATGGCTCCGGATGGCCCCAAGGCCATGGTTGGCTGCCTTAATGTATCAAGATCACCTGTGATCTAGTTGGATCCTGAAAATAACCTCTCAGTTAGACAGGGGAAAATGATACCATTCTATTTTATCAAGGTGGGACCAAAGCAGATGCTGGGTGAACTTCTGGGTCTCATTTCTTCACATGCAGTTTTGTCTTTTTCCCTTCCTTTCTTTTCTTTCTTTTCTTTTCTTTTCTTTCTTTCTTTCTTTCTTTCTTTCTTTCTTTCTTTCTTTCTTTCTTTCTTTCTTTCTTTCTTTCTTTCTTCTTTCTTTCTTCCTCTCTCTCTCTCTTTCTCTCTCTCTTTCTCTCTCTCTTTCTCTTTCTCTCTCTCTCTCTCTTTCTTTCTTTCTTTCTTTCTTTCTTTCTTTCTTTCTTTCTTTCTTTCGTGGGGGAATGATGGGGGTCGAACTCAGGGTCTTGTGCTTGCTAGGCAAGCGCTCTACCACTGAACTAAATCCCCAACCCCCTATATGCAGGTTTTTGTCTCCTGCAAATTAATTTTTACATCTATCTGTTTTTTCTTCTTCTTTATTCTATCCATTCATTGCACTCTGTTTCTTCTTGGGTCACTGTAGTGTTTTAAAGACTCTACTTCTGTCTATCTCTGTTTTCCTTTTTAAATTCCTTTGCTTCTGCCCTATGCACAGTTTTATGCCCATGGCGCTCTAGACTCAGAGAGCTGGTATATCTCCCTCACCTCTTACCTCAAAATGACTCTTTCTTATGGGTCTTTTCACAAGGCCAACTTTCCTTGAGTGGGAGCCACTTCCTCAGTGGAAATGATAGTTCTTCAAATAAGCCCATTTTTAGTGGATCACCCTATAACCCAATATAAAGATCTCTTACTAATTTTATTGGTCAACTTTACTGTTTCTGGGGAAAATAATAACCAACACCCAAACTTAAAGGAGTAGAGGTTTATTTAGGCTCATGGTTTTAGAGGATTCAGTCCACAGTCACTGGTTCCAAAGCAGGAACATCATGGCAGGTGGATGTCAGGAGTAAAGCTGCTTAGTTCATGGCAGCTGGGAAGTAGAGCTCAGGGGAAGAACTCAAGGAAGAGATGTACCTCCTGAAGGCACACTTCCAGTGTCCCACTTCCTCCAACCAGGCCCAGTTCATAACAGGCATGTTCAGCTGTGGACACTAGTGTATTAATCTGCTGGTGAATATAGCACCCCCGTGATCCAGTCACCTCTCCAGGAATCTCTTGATTCAGTCAAGTTGACAATTAAGCTTCACTGTCACATTAGTGATGTATGGATTATTCAAAGCAAAAACTTGGAGGGGCTCTACAGTTCTTACTACCCAGAGGAGTGCTATTCTTAATTAAAAATGCTCTGTGTTACGAGATAGGAGGCCTGCGTTCCCCAGATTTGTGACATTCAAGTCCCTTGTGGTCTCCATTTCTCAATGGCCGGCTATGAAGTTCAGAGCAATACCCACCTTGTGGAGTCTCAGGGATTCTTTAAGAAACAATAAAATATCAAAAGATTTTTTTGGATTCAAAGATTTGGATTCAAATGATTTGAGCTTAAATGATTTGGAACTGAGATCTTGGTTTCATTACAAGTTGAATAAACTTTATGCAAATGACATAATTTCTTTGTGCCTCAGTTCGTTTGTCTGTGAAAATGAGTATTACAAATAAAACTCCATAGCATTGTGAGAATTAAGTAGGGCAACAAGTGTAAAAAAAGTACCCAACAAATGTACAAATATTAGCCATTATTACTGTTGTTATTATTATCAATTTTAACATACTGAGAAAAATATTAGATTTGTGGTAGAAGGAGATATAAAAACAGCTGGAGAATATGTAGGAGCACAGTGCCAAGACATTCTAATTTTGTTGTTAAGTAAATGCTAATTTAATACACTGATTCTTTGAGTCAGTAATTTATATTTCTGGATCGGGTCTGCTGTTAGACAAAAGATGGACTTTGATTCTCTGAGTTGAAGAAAAGCTGACTATTTATTTGTTCTATTGTTGTCTTCATCTTGAGTCTGAACCTGGTTGATTTATAGCTTGATTAGATAATGCCACTCATTTGAAGAACACCATTTATTCATTTGTTTATTCAACAGAGATCTATGGAGTTTCTGCTATGTGCTAGACAGTACAGAGTCCACAGAGCTGAATTAGACTGGAAAAGTCCCTCTTTGTGGTCAAGTGGCAAACACAACTAGTGTCAGTTGCTAAATGAAATGAAGAAAGTGCTATAATAATGGTACCAACAAGAAAAGATGAGAGATGATGACTGCTATTTTGGCTAAAAGACCTTGAAATAAGTTTTACTGAAAAGATGAAAGAGTACATTGCAGGAGACAGACAAGGGAAAGAGGAGTAGTATTCAGGGAAATGGTCTGCAGATCAGTGTTGCTTGCGAGTGTGTGTGTGTGTGTGTGTGAAAGAGAGAGAGAGAGACAGAGAGAGAGAGAAGGGGAGAGAGAGAGAAAGAGAGAGACAGAGAGAAGGAGTAGAAGGATGGAGGAAGGAAGAAAGGCTGGTTGGCAATGCGTTTATTAAATAAATGGACAGCAGAAACAAAATGTCTTTCCCCTTTCACATCTTAGCTTCTCCTGAGACTCTGGCAATTCATCTGCTTTGCGTACTTCATTCTCGTGCTGCTGACTTTGTGCCAAGCATTGCACTGAATGCTGAAGAAAGAAGAATAAGGCACTGGGGCTAACAAGGTCTTCCACAATCGTGCTTCCATGCACAAAGTTCAATCCTTTCAACTAATTTACTCAAGGGTTACCTTCTACCCGGTTAAGGTTACAGCCCCGCAGGCCCCACCAGTTTTTCCACAGTCCTCACCTTCTTTGTACAGTCTTTTCACCTGGCTCTCATAGTCAAACTTGTAGCCCCTACGTAAAAATGCTTCCCCTCTCTCTCATGCCCTGTGGCAAACAGCTAGCAAAGTTGCAACTTGGTTTGAACAAATGGTCTGTTTACTGAACATTGCTGAAAGAATGTGGATAAAGTGGAGGTTGGGGAATGGGAGGATGCACCCACAACTCTGCTTGCCGGATATCGTCAGGTTTTCCCCACTAAATAAAAGACTACTTTAACTCATACAGACAATCCAACCAGACTTTCCTTAATGAGGAAATTAACCCACTGCCCTACTCTTTGCGACGACCGCTTTGCACCTTCCTTCCCTTCCCTCTAATCTCTGTCATCCCCACCCCCAGTGGATGATCTTGCTTCAGTGATATAGCTGGAAAAAAGAAGTCAGTCTCTTAGACATTTCTTCCAAACCATTTCATCGGCAGACATGTGCTTCGCTTCCCAGTCTGCTGCACTGGAGGAAATTCTGCTTCTATCTGAGGCCCATCCATCATTCATTGGTGCTTCATTCCCAAGACTTTTTACCTTCTCAAGAACTTTGAGTGACAAGAGGACAGAGAAACTTCCCAGTTTCAGAGTATATTGATGTGTTTTTTTGTCAATGAGTTTTTTTTTTTTTTTTTCTTAGAAGTGACCTGCCTGAGTGACTTTGGGTATGTGATAGCATCCAAATCTCACTCTCCCTGTCTGTACGAGGAGATTAACAACCAGTCCTGCCAACTTCACAGAATTGTGTGGGCATCAGATCCATTGGTGGACCTGAAACACAACAGATTGAGGATCAAAACTATGAAAACATGACACAGAGATGTGAAATAAAAAAAGACACATAGGGGCCATGACTGGGTTTGTGATGGGCTCTACATTATTCATCTCAGATGGCTCAAATTAAGAAAGGTGACTGGAAAGACTATTTACAGAGGTGTGGGCAGGGTTAAAGCAAGAGACAAGGTATAGTGAGGTGTCCAGAGATTAGCTTGGGAGGCAGTAACCTCCCCAAGGACTCAAGGGAAAAAAAAAAAAGGGTAGAATTTCCAGAAGGCAGTAGGGAAAACTGAGAGGCAGAGTGGTCTAGAAGGAGCAGTAGATCTAGAAGTAACTTTATTGCTCCCCTGTTCGGGGATTTGATGCTGAAGCGGGGTGAGGCAGGGGAGAAATACTTTTCTCTGTCCTCCTTCCTTCTGCTTTGCTACTCTTGGCCAAGTTCAGTAGAGGCTGAAGGGAAGGTCCCTGGGCCAGCCTCTGGGTCTCAGAGTAGGGCAGAGATAAGTGTAGAAAGCATTTGGAGAGGGGGACAGTTAACAAACAGAATGAGCATAGATGCCACCCTCCAAGCAAAGGGCTGTATTTCAATAAGCAGACCATTTTACTGAGAATAGAAACTTTGGTAAGGACAGACTAGTCAATCTTTAACCTGGCCTGTATGTTCAGGGCTTATATTTTCCCCTGCAAGGTGAGTGGCTCAGAAATGAGCTTGCAGCCCCATAGGCACCAAGGCTCAACCTGCAAAGAGAATTTGAAATAATCAATTTAGTTCACAGACTACCCTAGAAGCTTAAAGATGGAAATATGAACAACTTTCTGACTTTGCTATTTTTCTATTGCTCATTTTAAAACCATCCTTTCCCTTTCTTCCTGCCTCCTTTTTCCTTTGGAAAGAGAGTTTAGTTATTGAATAATTTTTAGCACATAGTGTGCATTTGGTGTTGTCCCTGGAGATTTCCATCCTTGCTGGGTAGCAGTCAATCAGCATGCTTCCCCCTCAACAATATTAACATCCAAGATGGTGAGATAAACAAGCTCATTAAAAAGCAAGTTGTTACACGAAGCAGATACCTTAGACTAATAATGCTTGGCATCCTCTTGGTACACCTAGGGAAACACTATTAGCAGTCTTGATAGCAGTCTGCATTTAAGAGAAAAGCCCAGAAGGCAGCCAGTTTATCCTGTGGAATTATTCATTCATTTATGACTCCATGGGGAAATGCTAGGCCCCCGAGCCTGGAGGTCAAATGTTTAGGTGGCATACTTATAGAACCATCTTTTTACTTGTTCAGGGGCATTGTTATGGCTTGTGTCTAGATGTCCCTCTCAAAGCCTCATATGGTCATATGTAGGGATTTTCAGGGGTGGCTGGATCTAGAGTGTGTGATACTGGGATTAAGTGTGGAATTCTGGGATCAAGGGTGTGCAATTATTAATTAGCTTACTGATTGGCTCGTCATAGTTCTGGGTGTGGATAGTGGAAGGCCCACCTTGGTGAGAGTGCTATATAGAATCTATAAAAAGGACAAGAAGAGGGTCACTGCTTGTCCCTTGCTGCTTGCTGCTTTTGCTGGCTTCTGCCTGCCATGAAATACTTCTCCTCTGTGATGCCCCTCTGCCATGACACCCTGCCTTGGAGCCAGCTGATTATGGTTTAAAACCTCTACAAACTTTAACTCCTTTAACTTTGGATGTCAGGTATTTTGTCTCAGCAATGAAAGAAGTAACTGAGACAGACACTTTTTCCCCATTTAGTCAATAAACATTTATTGGGCATTAATGACGTGCATTCTGCTGGCAACTGGGCATGTCAAGTTGGATAAGACAACATCCTGGCTGTGGAAAGTTCACATTCTGAAGTGTGTGGCAGGCTGAATGGTGAATAGAGCCAGATACTAGAGAGTTCAGTGCACTGATAAAAGATATGCCCTGAGTAAATTTGTGGGAACACATAGAGGGTACAGTTAGCTCAGTTAGGTCTGGGGTACGGGGAGGGACAAACTCTTCAGAGTCTGTGGCTTCTATACTGATTTAAGGAGCAGTTGCTACAGCTCCCATCCCGTGTGTGGTTGTCTGCGAGCTTCAGTGGATTAATCTCTCCTTTCACTTAGACTCTAACTGAACTAGTGGGTAGAATGTTTTACCAGAGACTGTGCGATGTGGTGTCACTTGGTAGGTGGTACCCATGCCCTCCCGGGTCATCCTGAGATGATGGGAATCGGCAGGTGCAGAACCTCCAGACTGTCCAGCTGCGTGGACTGAATGCCCAGCTGGGCAGTAGGAGTTCCAGCAGGGCGGCACACTGAGGCCTCACCTGGACTAAAGCAGGGAAAGTTAAAATGAGACTTGTGGGCCACCCATATGAACTGGTTTGATGGAGGAGGAGAAATTTGGGAGGTTTGAGGCCTACCTCCTCTCAGGGAAGGCTAGAACCTCTTTGGCGTTGGAGAAAGAGGGAGTAAGTTTTTCCATATCTAACAAAGCAGAGAGTGTGAGGGAATAATCTAACGTTTTACCAAGGCCCTATGCCCTGTTCTATACCTCTGTTTGGTATCCAGTTCATTTAATTTTTCCACATTCTTATGAAAGAAAGTGTGTGTGTGTGTTTGTGTGTGTATATGTGTGTGTATGTTTTTGTTGTTGTAGTTCCTTTTAAATATGCATCTTAGAGAAAAGAAGTTGAGGTTCTGATGAGCTTAAAGAAGTAGAACAAGTCACAGAGGGGATAAGAACTGGAAAAGCTTGGAGTCAGGACCAGGTTGACCTTGCTTGCCTCACAGAGCACAGATGCTGACTTGGGTCTGGGCAGCATTTTGGCTTGTTGTTTGCCTCCCAGGTGGCTGCAGCTCCCATGATGTCCTTGGGGTACCATGTGGCTGGTGGGAAAGGAATGACATAAGATAGCATACTTGGCGGGCTTGTCATAGTCTGTGTCTGGGTACTAAGGGACTATTGCAAAAATCCCAACATGCCCTGGAACACCCATGGGACACTAGTTAAGGAAGGAACAGCAAATCCCCAAGTCTCAAAGTCAGTTTAGAAAGAAAAGTCATGAGACAGTAACAATTTTATGTGATATTTTTTGCTAAGTGTATTAAACTCTGAAGAAAGCTAAGACGTCGGCTCATTTTTAAAGAAAATATTCTTTTTCACTTGTATTTTTCTAAGCTGCAGTTGGTTTTATTGCTCTCTATTGAGGTCCTGAAATGAGCTCTTTCCCAGTGGGCTGTGGGAGGCGCTGTGTTGATTTTTCTACCCATCATTGTGCCCACGGCACTGACCACAGTACCTCATGGATGCCCAATAAGTTTTATTTGTTGGTTGGTTGGTTGGTTGGTTGGTTGGTTGGTTGGTTTTTGAAGATAAGGTCTGGCTATGTAGTCTAAGCAAGACTTGAACTTGTGATCTTCTTGTCTCAGTTTCCCTCAATAAATATTTCCTTAATTAATGTGTTCCGTTCCATCTGAGAGCTCACTGCTAGGTTCCCTCCAAGTCTTTTTTGGTTAAGAATGGGAAGAACAAGATCAGGGAAATCTAGTGTAAATTGTCACCAATGGACATAGAAACAGGGATTGTTGGGTGCGCTGTATGTTTCCGCCTTTGCACCCTGTCTGTAAGGCTTTGCAAGTGGTGGTAGGGGGTGTGTCGCTTGATTTTTTAAACAATGAGCTAGATTGACATTTCTGGCATAAATTGAACTTGGTCGTGTTATATTATTCTTTTCAAATATCACTGGGATTTATTTGTTAATATTTTGTTGAGGATTTTTGGTATTATGTTTATAAATATTTTGGTCAGTAGTTTCTTGCAACATTTTGTATGACTTTGAGATTGGTATAATGCTGAACTCATAAAATAAGTTGGAAAGTGTTCTACCTCCTCAAACTTCTGGAAGAGATTGTTTTTCTAGATGTATAGTAATTTGTTTTGTAAATGTCTGGTAGAATTCACCAAGTAAGCCATCTGAAACAGGAGGGTTCTCCCCTTTTTGAAAATGTTTTAAACTACAAATAAAATTTCATAAAGAGGATTATTCATAGTTTTTATTTCTTCTGAATAAGTTATGGTAGTTTATATCTTCAAGGAATTAGTTCATCTAGGGTTTCAAAATTATGAGAATAAAGTTGTTATAATCTTCGTTTACTATCTTTCTAGTGTCCGTGGGATCTATAGTAATATGATATTGGTAATTTAATTCTTTATGTTTGTAGTTTGTGTTTTTTCCTTTTTTATCAGTGTGGCTAATTTATCATTTTTATTGATTGTCTTAGTCACTTTCACATTGATGAGACACAATACATGACACCCACAGATTAAGGAGGAGAGGTTTATTTGGGCTTACATTTCAGTTTAGGGTTGGCCGGCTCCCAAGGAGAAACTGTGGCAGAGGCACTTGGTGGAGGAGAAGCTGCTCACCTCATGGCAGACAGGAAGGAGAGAGATCAAGAGAGGAGTAGAGAAGGGAGATGTACCTTCCAGGCCACACTCACAGTGATCTGCCTCTTCTGACCAGAGCCTGCCTCCTAACAGCAAGTCAGCTATAATGCTCACTTAATCCAATCACCTGCCAAACTCATGAGGCTTTGGGGACCATTTTAGATTTAAATCATAACATTGATCTCTTAAAACTATAACTTCATCGAGTCTCTCCATTGTTTTTCTCATTTCAAATTCATTGATTTTTGCTTTTATCTTCATTATCTCCTTCCTCTTGCTTGCTTTGTGTTCAATTGACTTTTTTATTTTGTTTCCTAAGGTAGAAGTTTTATAACAGTTTATTCTTTTCTATATAAGCATTTAATGCTTTAAATCTCCCTTTAAGAACTGTTTCATTTGCATTGCACACATTCTGGTGTAATACTTTTTCTGTTTGTTATTGCTACCAAGCTCTACAAATGGCTACACCCTCCAGTTGAAACTCAGAGACAAAAGAGAGCAAACATCAAAGGGCTTCCTCAGTTGGTTACTGGCTCTTTTGAGTTTTCAACCCTATCTGGCTCTTTTCTGTGCCCTCAGGTAGTTGCTCCTTCTCTTTTTCAGTGTTCAAGTGATTTTCACTGTCATCAGTGGTTGGCTTCCTATATCTTAGCCAGCACCTGAAATCCTGTCTGAGATTTTGAGATTCCATCAGATTCCATCAGATAAAACTGAAGAGCTGTGTACTGAAAGGTCCTCACCCGTCGCTGCAGAACCAGACCCTTGGTTTCCACCCACTACCACCACCACTGGAGGGAAAGTGGCCGGGATGAGACTTGGAATATGTGCTCTATTTCTGGGGAAGAATAACTGCACTCATGCTTCCAAAGCAACTGAAACTTCCAGGTCACACACAGACTAGGAAGATGAGCTGAAGCTGGACTTCTCTCTGTAGAGGTTGGATCTCTGTGTAGTGAAGATGGAGGACTAAGAGAAACACGGTTCATCTGTAGCTACCTCAGTCTAATTGGGAATTTTCCTTTTTTCATTTTAAATTCTGCTATCCCTTTCTCTTCTTTTTCCTTGTCTCTGGATCACTAATTGCTTAGACAGTGGTCTCAGTATTTTAATTTGTGTATCTCTGAAATTTAAAATAAATTTAAGCCCTTACCTCATACATGCTCATCCACACATACATTTGCACATGAATTATGTAATTATAGCAAACTCTTCTCTAATGTTTACTACATGTGCTAGACACTTTTAAAAGCACATTATCTAATTAACAACTGCCAGTTGATCAAGTAAATGTGAGCAAAGTTTAATTTTATTCTTTTTTGGATTAAAAATGTATCTGTCAATAGAAATCCTGAGATTTTCTTCTTACACATTTTGAGGCATCTTGCTTAGCTTTGGTTGCATTTACCCCTACTTTTGAGATCACTGATTTAATCAGCACATTTGGAAGCAAGCAATAATCAGTTTTCTATCTTCGATCCTTGCTATCTGCCAGTATTTATTTATCACAGACAGAAAACTAAGGTTCATAAAAAGATTTATTGATTTGCTAGGCAGAACTGGGACTTCAACTTCCAACCATCTAATTCTCTTTTACCAAAATCCCCCAAAAAGGACATTTTCCAGAGGCAATCAGGGCTCTATTAACAGAGAAGCAGGGTGCATTGGATAAGGGGTGATGAGAAGAGGGGGCGTAGGGTTGTAGTAATTCTGGTGGTAGCTACAATAGGAAATGGAATCCTCAAATCCCCTGAAGGACTCTAAATCTCAACTCAAAAAAAGAAATCATCTTTTCCTTTCTGCTCCCTGAAGTCAGCTTATCTGTCCTCTTCCGCAGTGTGGTACCAGAGGGACAAGTGGCCTCTCCCATCATGCACTGCGTCTCTCTTCTCTTTCTTTCTGCTGTCACCTATCGGCTCTCACCAGCCTCCCAAGCTGTCCCTTGCAATCCACTAATAAAATTCTTATTTCTTTTGTAATTGTACTTTAGCATGGTTCATGCTCTGATACCAACCTTAAATCAGACTCTTTGCAGAAAGACTATCACAGGGTGACAAGCTCCTTTCCGCATGTCTCATTACTGAAACATTTATTCAGAGCTTTTTGAATGATATGAATGGCTGCCTTTGAGTGCCGCAATGACTTAATATACTACAACTAAAGGATTTTAATTTCCTCTCTTGGTCTCCTCACTTCGGTTGCAGCCTGAGTTTCTTTTTTATTTTGGATGCACAGCCATGGTGGGTGGTGGGGCCTCACTTGAGTCTGTGGCATGGGGAAGGCCTATTCTAGTCCAGGGACCCGATGTATATTGCAACAAAGAAGGATTCTTCAGCCCTGGGTCTGTGTGATTTGTCCAGATTCTGGCCAGCTGGTTTTCCAATTATGGTACTTGCTCTTTCCAAAGAGGGGCTAAATATAAAACGGAAGAGAAAACTTTTGGAAAGAGGAGGGGAGGACGATACCTGAAGTCTTTCTGGTGGTCCTGGAAAGGGACCTATATCCAGGATGCTTTACGAATGTTTGTCCATCAGTCAAGAGCTTTGCTGAAATTATCAGAGGCTGTAGACCTGAAAACTGGCATGAAGAGGTAGAAATAGTCTGGGAATGACACAGAAATGAGACTTTGGACAAAGACTTACCTGTGGGTTTCTGCAAGGGGCAAACTATTACTTGGTGGATGAGCATAACAAGATTTTGAAAGGATTTTTCTTTTTGTTCCACAGTCAGCAACGAGGACTAAAAGAAATTGACACAGGAGATGTAGTGTCTGTATACTTTAAAATGAATAAAAACAATTAGAACCAAACATGTTTTGGGCTTAATAAGAAGCAAACTGTCCTTGCCCAAATGTCCCATGCTCATTAAACAGTTTGAACTTCATGGGATACAAACATCAAACAAGCATTTTCTAATCATTCATCTTCCACTCACACAGTTGAATCTCCCTTTCCTTCTCTTTGTTGCCCTCTCAGTCAAACCCTTAGTTCCCCACACTCATTTTAGTTATTAAATAGTCTGGGCAATTCAATTTAAGATGTCCATCACATCTCTGTTCCTCTTTCCTGCTTAGGACCGATCTGTGTTCCCAGTAACCTATAGGAGAAGAAGCTTTTTCTCTCCTTCTACCTCCCTCTCTTAGTTCTGCCTGAATTGGGATTGGGAATTAAGAGGCAAGAATAAGGGAGAGGGCAGGGATCATCCTAGGGAGCTGGCCACTATGCATAGAATATTCTTGGATGTGGTAATTTTATGGACTGAGAAAGCCATAAGAAACAATCCAGAACTCAATTAGATGTCAATTTATGAACTCACTTAACTAGCTCTTACACACGTAAAACATTCTTTGGCCTAAGAAATAGGAAGAACTAGGCAGGAATGTATATAAATATCATAAGGCAGTTATCAGATGCTCACTAATTCAAAATTCAATCAAATGAAGAAGTGCCCGGTTGGAGGATTCGGCTTTAAGGGTGGCCCAGAATTTGGACGATACAGATGTGGTGAGCTCTGTGCCCTTGCTGATCATCCTTTGACCTCAACAAGTGAGGAGCTTTCTTCCAAAGCTATTGGATAACCTAATTTCTTTATTAATGACCGGTATGGTTTAAATTTAAAATATCTCCCAAATCTCATGTGTTCAGAGGTGGGGCTTTTAGAAGATGAGTGGATCATGGGGATGCTCTACTCATCAGTGGATTAATCAGTCTTCAAGCATTTTGGCACCAGGCAATGGTTTCATGGAAGACAACATTTCCACAGGTGGGAGTGGGGTAGTGATGGTGCAGTCTGGGACGACTCAAAGGAGCTCACAGCCTACATCCCTAATATATAAAGTTCACAGTAGGGTTTGTGCTCCTATTAGATCTGACAGGAGGGGGAGCTCAGGTGGTAATTTGAATGATGGGGAGTAGCTGTAAATACAGGTGAGGCTTCCCTCACTTGCTTGCAGTTTACTTCTTGCTTTGCACCACGTTTTTAATAGGCCAAGGACTAGTATCGGCCCACAGGGTTGGGGACTGTATTTATGAATTCATAGCTGATGTGTGATTAGGAGGTGGGGCCTGGCTGGTACCAGGGGCATGACCTGCAAGGGTCTATTCTTCTCCCCAGGCTCCTCCTCGTTCTCTCTCTCTCTTCCCCCTTTCCCTCTCTCCCTCTCTCTCCTTCCTGGCTGCCATGGGTTGAGCGGCTTTTCCTCTGCTGTGGTTTTCCGCCATGCTGTTGCTGCCTGGGAGCCAGTCAACTAGAGACTTCCTCTAAAATCAACCTTTCCTCCTTTAAATTACGGGCGCTGGGTATTTTGACACAGTGATGGGAAACTGAGTAATACAAGGAGGAAGTACTGAGCCCCAGTAAGATTTAGAATTAGACAGACAACTATTTAAGAGCACTAAACTCATATTACAACATTTTTGAGAAGGAATTTGTACAAAGTTGTATTTGAGGTATTTGTGTTGAGAGAATCTGGCCTATTACAGCAAGAAAATCTTGTGATTCTAGTTCAAAATGATGGAGTAATTGATTTGAACTTGTGACTTTAGTTAGAAATCTTACTAAGATTATATATTTGCAGTAGAGTATTTAAGCAGTCTTCAGTTTTAGCTTATTTGTAAGTTTACTTTATTAGATTTATGAGTTATTCAGGCATGTAGGAGGCCCTTTTAACTAAGTCAGACAACTGGGAATTTAAAAAGGAAATTAAATATATTTAATAATTTAATGTATAAATGCAACTTAAAATATCTGAAGGAATTGAGCTACATTTGTAAATGAGACTAAGTGTTAATCAAAGATCCCTTAAAAGGCAATTGTTAATGATTGCTAGCACTATAAATAGAATAATAAGACCTGTAGGCTGAACTTAAAAGCTTCAGAAAGAACTAGAGTTTTGAATAAATGAAACATTAATTTCCAAATTAAACTCTGAATAATCATTTTGTGCACACAATCTGCCCTTGACAGTCGTTTGTCAGGGTCTTTTTTGCTGGATCTCCTCTGGCTCACGCTAACAGCCTCCTGCCACCCCCACCACCCCTCTGTGTGGCTGGCCTCTGAATACAGCCTTTGGGGACCCTGGATGGGATTGGGGGTAGTTGAACGGGCTCCCCATTTTTTAAGTCTCTAACATAGGCTATCTACCTCTGACTTGATTTTCTAAAACCTTTCTGCAACTTCTAGAGCTCCTAGATCTGCTTCACCTGCCGCCCAGTTCTTAGGCGGAGAAACAGCAAGATGCCTCTCACCTGTCCTTCTGGACGGTGTGTGTGCCCCGCAGGAAATCGTGCATCCCCACTGTGAGCAATAGTTGGTGCACAGGGCTACCACCACCACCTTGTTCTGCCTTCGTGACGTCACTCTTTCTGTGCTACGATAGGCTCAGAGGCCAACCTGCCAGTCTTCCCCTTGAGTGGACGACCCATTTGGAAATGAGCTGTCACACAGATATCCACAGTTTCAATTACTGATTTCCTTGGAGGTCCCTCAGTTTGTAGGTAGAAAAAAATACTCCACAAGCTTATGGCTCAGAGTTTCAACAGTGCCCTTAGTCTGTCTACAATTCTCCAGGTTTTTAAATGACTTAAGGGGACGGGGGGTGCTAAGCTTTTTGTGTAATCAGATAGGTTTGTTTCTCTCTTCGTCAGCCAGAGAGAAGTGCCTGCCATTGATGGACTCCATCTTTACTGTGCATCCTTTTCATCTATGGTCTTGCCATCCGGTTGCCAATTTGATAAGCAGCAGGAAAGATTCCAGGTATAACTGAGTTTATAGCTCCAGTTATTAGCTAAAAGTAGTCTTATAAGCCAGAGAATGAGATGGCATGGGGAGGTCCAATTTTGAGCTTACCAAAGACTACTGATTTTTGTTTCTTACAAATCTGGAGTGTTTCCAGTCAACAAAATCAGCTATCACTGGCCACTAGATTAGACCACACAGGTTTGAGGATCTCATGGATGGGGCGATTTAGTGTTTGAACTCCAAAAAAATATCTGGTTGCCAGATAATACTCAGGTCTAACCAGTAGCACTTCTTTTGTAAGTATTCTTGGAACTGCTTCACCACTCAGGGACACCAGGGGGGACTTGCTATCATTGCCAAAGGACATCCTGCAGCTTTGTTTTACAGACACTCGCCTGGGTCCAAAGCCCCTGTGGGTATCTGGTTGTGATGTTATGCACGGGGATTCTGAGGAAGCTGCTTTCTTCTTGTTTCACATTCTGTTTGTAACTTCTATGTGCAGCAGCTTTGGTGTACTGCCCTCCCTTCCTTTCTTCCAGGACAATAGGCAGTATTGGGAATGAAAACAGTGACTGTCAGTATAAAAGAAAAGTGACTAATAGCATACGTGTCCATTGAGCACTTATTTGGGACTAGTATTGTTATAAATACTCTGAATAGTCAACCGGTGTATAAGGTGGATGCTATTTTAATCCTATTTGTGGCACAAAGGTTGAGTGACTTGGCCAAGTTCTTACAGCTGGTAAGTAGAGCCAGGACTGAAATGCAAGCATTCTGACCCCACTGTATTACCCACATCTAGCAGGTCTCATACTTCGTCAATATACTGTACGCTGGTCTAGGGAATATTTGACCTTTTGCTAGAGCTGAGTTTTCTACAGAGAATCTGGCCCAAGTATCTTAAGGAAATCCAGTAAGAATAAAATAAATCTTCATTTTATAATCAAAATGTTCCTAACAGTAGAAACAATCCTAGCAAATGCTAGAAAATGCAATTTAATTCAACATAATCTTATTTTCCCACAATCTTTCCAGAAAGGGTCCCTTAGGTTGAAGTTCTCTGTATCCACAGAATGAGGAAACTTGGTAGTGAGGCTCCCACAAGTTGTTCCTAGAAAAGGAATCACTTTTAGAGACCACCCAAGTTCAAGATAGAGGGAGTATATTTAAGAATTTTTCACCAGCAAAAAGTGACAAGGAGGAAGACATTGAAATAATGCTTGGTTTTGTTTGCTTGTTTGTTTTAAAGAAAAAAATAGGGCGTTATATTGTTTAGATGTTTTAAAAGCTAGTTCTTTTTAAAAAATAATCCACGCAGAATTTTTTGGTTAATTAGTTTAAATGCAATGGTAAGTCGCTGAACCTAATTTGCCACTATTCCTTGGGTTCTTTCACATTTGTTTTGGAAAAGGAATGACAGAGATGTAGGTAAACAAGATGTTGAAACCTGAGATTTTGTCAGTTGCTTTTATAACAGTGGAAATCAGAAGCCGTTTGTCAAGGCTGGACATATTCAGTGAAAAGTCCATAATATGATACAAAAAATCTAGAGTGATAAAAAGGCAAATAAATTTTTTAAAAGTCCAGAGTAGAGGTAAAGGACAGGGATGGGACTGAAAGAGCATTAAGAAAGAACTTTCTGGTAGTAAAGAAGGTTGAACACGGTGGCTGCTTAAGCAGGGAACCTGGAGGAAACTGTGCTTCCCTCTGACAAGCGATGTGGCAAAAGAGCTTGAAAAGTGGGTAAAACAGTGTAGACTCGGGAGCCGGACTCCTACACTTGAGTTCTGGGCCACTTGCTAGCTATATAATCTCAGGCTAGCTATATGACCTCTTGTCTTGGTTTCTTAATTGGTGAATTATAAATAACCTTTTAGGGTTGTTGGGAGGATTTATTACCTATAAATATACACATAAAGTGTTCACAGCAAGGTGTGCATATAGTAAATAGTATGCACATAGATAACTATTATTGTTGCCACTTCTGTTGTCATTGTGTTTTCTTTTTAATCACAGTGGTGGCCTGGATGCTGATCTGGTGAGAGTTTCAGAAGGGTCCACCCGGCAGTGTAAGTACTGACATCTTCATGTCCGGTCCAGTTAGAATTTTGGATGCTCTTTCCTGGGGCTTCAGGGTAAAGACTGTCTTCCCAGACAGACTCGGTTACTCAAGCTTTTGGCACCCTCTAGTGTATGATGAATGTTGATGCTTGCAAGCTACCCCAGCACCACAGAAAATCTGAACAACCCTGAGCAGAGCATCATCCCCTCATCCAGGGCTGCTGGGAAAGCCCTGCCGCTTTGGCTAGGATAGACTTCGGACTCATTGCAAGATCTCCATATACCTCTGAGACCCCCGACTCTTCATCAGCAGGAGCACTGGCAGCTGGTGAGAGGCTGCTCTGTGTGGCTGACTGTGTAGGAGAAAGACACCATGGTCCTGTGTTGGCCCATGAAGAATATGTTGACAGCGAGGTTCCAGACAGTGCTGCAAACAAAAAGTCCACCCATTGCACAGGCAAGATGAGTGAAGAGCCCTCTGTGGGAGGTTAGAAAAGGAGAGACCCAGGAGATGGCTTCTCTTACAGGTCGTCATGAAAGGTTACCTGAAGTGGGCAACATTTCAAGAGCTGTTTGTGTGACTAAAAGTGAAGCGTCGTTGGGTGTGGAGTGGGAAGAGAGGGCAGACCACTGGGTGTGGGTGGACTGAGAGAGGACGGTGGATTCCTTGCTGTGAAGCAGTGAGCATCCTCATTCCTGAGTCCCCTCCTTATATCATCCCAGTGGCAATCCTTAGTGGCAATAGATGTGAAAGAAAAAATTGAGATGGGCTGGGGGAATGGCGTAGGACTCCTTTCTTGTTATTGCTATCCTGAGAGTAAAGAATGGCAGGGACAGAATGACCAAGACTAGGCATATCTGCTTCAGAGTTAAGCAGGGCTCTGGGGTGGGTGAGTGGGTGGGTAGGGTCCCTGCTCCTTTCTGGCCTGCACATTTTCTCTGAGTGCTTTTTTTTTTACCTGTGAGTGAGAAGCACCAGTCACCCAATGGGATGTCCACCCCACAGACTCCTGGATTCAAAGTGCCATGCAGAGAGGCAACTCTTGCTTTATCTGGGCACCTGGAATAAGGACAGTGTCTCCAATCAGTTTACCTTTCCTTCTTTCCTGTTGTCTTGGCAACAGTCACTAGCACCACAGGAAACACTGCACTCTCCTGTGTGTGTCTAAGGAGCGGATAGGTGTTAAAACTTACCATATATCATCAGTTCTAAGATTCACATTTTGCTGTCTCTAAAATTTGAGATGCTTCTTACTTATAATATTTTGTAACTTAATTTGTGGCACTTTTAAATTTCTTTAATATTATCTAGAAGAATAATATTAAAACTCATCTTACAATTTGTTGACATTCTGATGATTATAACAGATGAAACTTTGGAGTCTGAAGCACTTTTTTCACCTATGTAAACTCCAAGCCTTTTCAGAAGCTGGTTTTCCCAATGCCATCCAAAACTTTCCAAATGCAAATTTTATTCTTCTGAATTATTGTAACTCGGATCCAAGGCATTAATATTTGCAGCAATGCCACAGTGATCCGCTGAGGTCATTTTTTCCAGTACTGAAGCACTCAGGCGAAGAAAACCATCTCTCTGTGCTGGGTCAGACTACATTTTGTGACTGGCTGGTATGGAGGTATAAAAGCCAGACCCTTCTCTCCCATTTGGGATAACTTGAAGGGCTGTCCAACTCCAGAGCTTCCTGTAGGATTCGCTGACTCCTTAGTTACACTTAATTTTCAGTTCAGCTTCGCCCTTTGCCAAGCACACTTCCTGTAGTTCATCTACACACAGAGCTCCATTCCAGCCTGTTTCTCAGAGAGCTTAGCCTGAAACAACAGGTACCAAAAACAGTCCAAGAAATGCTAACAGAGGACTTTGGACTTCTGGTTGACCAGCGCTGGGCTAAAGGCCTGAGTAACTGCACCGAGTAAACACAGTCACTTTGCAGCAATAAAAAGAGGAAGTGAAGGGGCTCTGGTGTGGGGGTAGAAGATGGAGATGGTGAGTGTGAATTGTGGCTTTGAGAACAACTGCCACCAATTTTCCTCTCATATAGTCACACCATCCAAATCCTGAAGGAGCTTTTCCCAGAATCCATTATACGCAGCGAGCAGATACAAACAGCACAGGGAGCAGACTCTTGTGGATGTCAGGTGTGCCTCCTGGTCGCTCCCTGCAAGACCGAAGAACTCACTGTCCCAGCTGCTGGGAATGTGGGCGGCCCTCGGCTCTTTTCCTAGGTCTTGCCCTCAGCCAAAGAGGGAGCCTCCTTGCCTTTTGTGGCCATGGTGCCTGTAAGGGTTCGTCCTCATTCTCCAGTCAGAGCCATCTCTGAGGCACATACTCAGCAATACTAAATATTCTTTTCTCTTGGTGATTAAAGCCAAGGTCTTCTCACTGAGCTACGTCTCCAGCCCTCTTTTACATTTTGAGACAGGGTCTTGCTAAGTCACTAAATTGCCTAGACTGGGCTTGAACTTGCGGCCTGCACTAGATTTGAAGTTACTTTACTTGTCTCTGCGACAGTCTCCACACTTGAAAATGAAGTCGATAATAGTGCTCTATTATCGACAGTCTCCACACTTGAAAATGAAGTTGATAATAGATGTCATTGGCAGGTTGTAAGTTTTAACTTTATAGTGCATGTTATCTAGACATGCAGTGAACATTCTATGAGAGCTATTACTGTTATTCACTGCCTGTAGTTCTAGGGCACCAAATTATCTCATTTCTTCTTCAGGCAAGGCCAGGTCTTTCTCTCCAGAGCAGAATAAGGTCCTCTCAGTAGTGAGGTCTTGGGAAAATATTCTTTTTAAATTATTATGTTTTAAAAGACTTCATTAAGAGAGTAAAAATTCAGCCCATGGGATGAGAGAAAATATTTGCAATATTTATGTTTGGAAAAAAAACTCACCTCATATCAGAACATAGAAAAAACTTTTTAAAGATGAATTAGGAAAAGAACGATCAATAGCTCAGTAGAAAACAGTCAAGAGGTTGGAATAGAGTTTACCCAATGGAAAGACTAAGATGGCAGACAGCGAAGGTTGGGAGGATGTGGAGCATTACAGTACAGATGTTTATGTAGTGTATTCATTTTGGAAAGCTGGCAGCATCTACTTAGGGTGAGCGTAGGCATCTCCAAACACCCAGTGGTTCTACTCACCCTTATAGATATACCAGAAGAAATGTTTATTTATTTTCAGTAAAAGATATTTAGGAATAGTCATAAAAGCACTATGTATAGGGGCTGGGGATTTAGCTCAGTGATTAGAGTGCTTGCCTTGCAAGCACAAGGCCCTGAGTTCAATCCACAGCACACACACACAAAAAAAGCACTATGTATAATACCAAAAAAAAAAAGAAAAGAAAAGAATGATAGTTGGTCAAATATTCATCAACATTATAATGGATAAATACGTTGTGGTATACACAATATGTATTGTATGGTAATGAGAATGAATAATTAACAACCACCTGAAACACTGAATCTTATAAACTTAATATTGAGGAAAGAAGTTAGATATGTAATACATATACCATAGAGTTTAGTTTTTATAAAGTAACTGCGTGTCTGACAAAATTAACTTAGGCCATTAGAAATGAGATGCTGACAAATTGGAGACAAAGCATTGACTTCTAAGTGCTGGAAATGTTCTAATTTTGATCTGGATATTGGTTACATGCATACAATCATTTTATAAAAATACATCAAATTTTGTATCTATGTGTACTTTATGTATGTACTTACATATGTATTTATCCTTTAATAAATATACATCCTAATATTCTACTGGAAAACTGTATTTCTTTGGCTTCTGGGAGGGTCACACATTACAGAAGCAAAGTGGAAGCTGAATTATATTATGTTTCATCCCCACAAACATCACTCAAAAAAGAGATCCAAGAGGTTGATGGGGGGAGGCAAGAATTATACAAAGGGAAATAAAGTCAAAAAGAAAGATTTTGGATTTATCATTGAGACCAGTGCTCTGTTCTAATTTTTTCAGACTATCTGGGTTTCTCAGGGCCCAGTAGCACCAAGCCAAGGGCATACTCTGGCTGCCATCACTGACATTCACAAATAGCTAAAAGTTTTTCCCCAACTACCCAAATGTGTTAACAAAACTGACTTATGAGCAGCGATTTATTTTTATCAACACGCAGCTTGATAGTGTGGATGAATTGATGATGACAGCATTTTGATAAGCCAAGTTACTTACTTGGCTTGGATGTGAGCTGGGGAAGAGGGAGGTACCTACAGAAGGTTCCCCTCAGGGATGATTGCCGCTGCTCCCTCTCCTGCATTGCACTCTTACCCTTTGTCAGAAACCCACGTCAGATATCCTTCCTCAGCTGTTGGACCACTGGACATTGGCTGCTATTCTTTCTCTCCATCTCCCACTTTTGCTTTCTCCCACTCCACTTTCTGTATTAAAGAATGGCATGCACATGATAGAAGTTCTCAGTGGTCAAAGCGGAAGTGCCAACTTTTTGAGATGAGGCCCTCTATGCCCTCTGCAGAGGCCTTGCACTGACCACAGATGCTACAGAGTGCCTTTTGCCCCACAGCTGAGGTATCACTTGTACTTTTACTTACATTATCATTATGATATGACCAATGATAATGACTGTCTCATTTATTTTAAAAAGTGTATCTCTAAAAGATTCTTTTGTTACATTTTTCAGGATCCAAGTGCTAAGCCAGGAAAAGACAGGAGATTTTCTTCTTTTTGAGCCCCAGGCCTAGAGGTAGCTACTTTCATGGGAATCGAAACAAAGTATGCCATCGGTGCTTTGTGACCCTATTGAATTTTAAAAAAGCAATTATCGGTATCCTTAGTTACTTTGAAAATGAATACCGATAATGAGAAAATGAATAGACAGTTTTTTTATATATATAAAGTCATGCCCTCAAATGCATCTGTTTGCAGAAAATATCACAAAGATGTCATTGTATCGGCAATATTTCTTGTAACGTGCTCTTACTACTTACCTATCAGCCTAAACTCCAAATCCCACCACTGAATTCCTTTAAGATCCACCATATCTTTTGAGTTTCTCTTCTATGCATGGCTGAGAGGACTGGGGATTTTAAAGGAACATGCTTATTATTTTAATACACTTAATTCAATATATGGAAATGTGCTTGATCTGTCATTCAGATATTTTTGAAACTATTGTTGGAAATAGAATCTTTTGCTAGAACTTGGACCAAAACAGCAAGAGGATGATGGAATGGCAAAAGCATTTGCGTAAGCAACAGGATGTTTGACTCTAGTCCCAGTTCTTCTCCTTAGTGATGAGATCCTTGGGTCAGTCACTTCATGTAACTGGACTTCGGCACCTTATCTTATATTTTTTGACAATTTTTCATGAGGTATGGGCATGTTTTTCCCATTATTTCCTAGGGAAAGAGGAGCTATAGCTAAGAAGAAAGAGAACAATAGGAAAACCCAGTCTGAGTTCTTCTGCTCTATTTCTTTCTTTCTTTCTTTCTTTCTTTCTTTTTTTTTGGTGCTGGGAATTGAACTCAGGGCCTTGGGCTTGCCGGACAAGCACTCTAATCACTAAGCTAAATCCCCAGCCCCTTCTGCTGTATTTCTAATCAGGGTCATTCATTTTAAAGTTTGAATTTTAATTCTAAACACTGTAGTCCCAGGGGAGAGGAAAAAAAAGAAAGTTCTCCTTTATCTTTAATTTTGCTTCTTTGGCAACAGAGACTTGATCACACAATAACAATAGGAATTTTGGAATTGATATTCTTGAAGTCACATCCTTCCCTTGACAGCCCACACACCCATCCACACAGGCCCCCTGGCCTACATGATTGAAATGACTAGAAACGAGGCTCAGGGATACGATTCCTCAATGATATTACTTGGAACTTTCAGGGCCATGAATTCCCTATGTTTTAGGATGCTGTGTGCTATGGTGATGTAACATTTACTTTAATGGCCCAAGAAATGCCCTAAGCAGTACAGCAGCATATTAACACTGTCTTCCTGCTTGCCTGAAACTGTAGGAGGCAATTTGAGCCACATTTGGTGTTTATGATTATTTTGTGATCCAATTTTCAGAACTGGAACAATTATTGGATATGTACATAACATATAAATCTTAATGGGAGATTTTGGTTTTTTTAGATCTACATACCTACTTGGTCACTAAAGGAGAAATGAAGGAGGAATATTATTAGACATTCTCTGATTTAATTTTTTTTTTTTTTGGCTGCCAGGGGAAAGTGTCAGAGGGATTCATGAACATAAAAGTGAAAGAAGAAAGAGATTTTATTATATACTGATCTCAGGACCAAAAGTGCATTGTAAAGACAAAGATTTGCTTTGGTTGTTGAGACATATAATTATTTTACTCATACACTGCATCTGACCTTCCAAAAGCCTAGACCAACTAAAGTTCATCTGAGACCAACCTCCAATAGGGAGCTGTCCTCAGAGATAATTAAAGCTCTCCTTGTTCCTGAGAGGCTGAACAATAAGATAAAATTAACACAGGTCCCCGGATCTTCTCATTGACCATAGCCATTCTTTAGAATTGCCTAGTACTGCAGCTACCTTTGCATAGCAGAAAATATACATTTACTTTAAGCTTGAGATTTAAGGTGTTGTTTTGGCAGTATATCTGTATGAGTTACCTCACTTGCCATAACAAAATAATATAGACTGAGTGGCTTAAACAACAAAATTTTGTTGTCTCTCAGTTCTAGAAGATGAGATGTCTAAGGGTGGTCTGCTGGCCATCCAGGTCCTGGAAGACAGCCACCTTCTCACTGTGTCCTCACACAGTAGAGCACTCTTCTTGGGTCTCTTCTTTTTATAGCAGCGTGAATTCCGTCAGTAAGACTCTGCTCTTACTTCAAGACCTGAACCTAACCTCCCAAAGGCTGCATCAAAATGCCACCACTTTGGGGGTGAGAACTTTAACATGTGATTCTTGGGGAAGGGGGGAAGGGTGTAATTCAGTTCATAGCAATAACTTAGTCTATCCCGATTAGTTCAGTAATGATATAGGGATTCTTAGCATCTTCAAATCCCTTTACTAAGGTTTAGTAAAAACATTGAAGTGAGCTTTATCTCTGCAAGTGTTACTCTGTGTTCATTGCTATGCTGTAAATCAGTGGTCTCCAACCATTTTGGTGCCAGGTACCAGTCTTGTGGGGGTGGAGGTGGGTGAGGGATGTTTTGACGATGGTTCAAATGAGCACGACCTAGATCTCGCGCATGCGCAGTTCACACTGGGGTTCGCATTCCTGTGAGAATCTAATGCCGGGCTCATCTGAGGAGAGGTGGAGCTTAGGTGGTAATGTGAGTGATGGGAGTGGCTATAAATGCAGATAAAGCTTCACTCCTCACCTGCCACCCGCTCACCTCCTGCTGGGTGACCTGGTTCCTAAAAAGCCACAGACTAGTGCAGGGCTGTGGATCGGGGTGGGGCCACTGCTGTAAATAACCTCAGTGAGGCTTCTAGTGTTATTCCCAGAGAAACACATCATTAACTGTCTCCTAAGATACCTAAAGTTGCTGCTTTGTTCCAGTCTCTGAAAGTTTCTATCCTGCTCCCTCATATTTCATCTGCACTCTGCTCTGCAAGGAGGAAGTCTAGGACATGTGTGACTAACCTCTTCACACCGTGCTTGTCTCCTCTCTAAAGTTAACTGGGATGCAAAAAGTGGATTTTCCACTTTTTCTTCCTGTCACTCTTCTGTTTTCTGAGCAGGCTTTTATTTTTCTTCCTTCCCCTGAGCCACAAAGGTGGATACAGGGAGAGAGAATGGCTTATTGACAAGGAGAAAAAGCAATGCGATCCATGTTTCTATTATGTGTTTATATGTGTAATTATTTGATCAATGCTATATTTGTCATTAAGTGATGAGGTACAGTGGTGGACTGATATGGTCAATTTGAGCAGGAACGTGCAGCTGGACGGAGTTGGTGTGGTTCTGGGCGTACAGGATCCACCTGAGGATTGTTGCCCACATAACATAAAGCAGAATGGGAGCAGAAGATAGTTGCCGGCTGTTTCCCAGGAGAAGCTCTGCTGTGGCTGGTTCTCCAGAAGGGAACTTGGCTGTTCTCATCGAAGGAGGAGTTCAGGGCCTTGGTGTTGTCAAGGATGGCTGCTGTTTGCTTCTGGGGAGTGCTGATCTTCCTCTCTGCTACGAGCATGAGCATCGTATCCCGGTTCCATTAAAGATCTCTTCAGCCATCGTCTGCAGACACAGGTGTACATGGGACAGTGCCGTGGGCTCCCAGCCCTTGATTGGATCTTTAGGGTCTCTGGTGCATAGATAGACATTCAGCACTCTTCCTGCATTTGGCTTATGGGTGAATGTTGTAACTTGTAAACGTCCTGCATTAAATCTGCTCTCTTGCAAAACATCGGCTCTGGACAGCTAACTAATACAGGGACACATGGAGACGGGGAGGGTCTATTTTTTCTCATATCGCATCCCTGCAACTAGCTATTGCCTAGCATAGCAGAAGAGAGCTATAGTTGCCCTTTGGAACAGAGTGGGGCTGTACCAGGTGGTGCTTTTTACTTTCACCTCTTCTTCAGCATCCTTCAGACTTCTTCAGAGCTTGGCTTGAATGCTACATTCTCCACCTCCCTCTCCGTTCAGATGAATACGTACAACAATGAGTGGTCCCATCCCTCTTGACTTGTTTCTGTGAATAGTTCCCCCACTGTAATGAGGGACAGAACTCTGTACTATTTCCCTTTGTAGATACCTTCCCTCCTTACCACTTTCAATGGTGTCTGGCTCATTGGCTCCATGTAGTAGTTGTTTGATAAACACTTGCTGTACTAAAAAGAGGTCCCATTTCATTCTTACTTCTCTGGCTTCTTAGAACCTGTGGAACTCTGTACTGTGCAGAAATTTTTTATTGTATCTATCAACAGCATCTTTGATCTGTTTGCCAACCTCTCATCTGAGGATGTCTGGCATAGTTCTAGCACAGAAAGCCCTCGGCAAATATTCTGTGTTGATAAATGGATGATGAGGCCCACAGGGGACAAGGAGTTTGCCTGGAGCCACACAGGAAAGTGGAAACTGAATTTCTTTTATATAGTTTGTCTCTCAATCCACATATCCTCTGTCCTTAGCACTCTTTAGTCCAGCAAGTATTTATTTAGCTCAGCTATACAGAGAATAATACTAAAGAAGTTGTGGAATTGGTCCTGTAAGAATGCATGACCTGGCTCAGTTCAGAGCCACACACTGGGCTCTCAGCCGTAGCTGCTACCTCATAAGGGCAGGACCACACTGTAAGGTGCTCAGGGGAGAAAGGGACCTCTACAAGTGTGTGAACCACAGATGATGGGGCTGCAGCACTGCTTTTGTAAATGAAACAATCTTTTTTATACCAAATGTATTGCACTCTCAAGAAAAGCACTGACTGAAAATATGCCCCACAAACTACTTTCACACCTTACGGAGGCTGAATTTCTACAGCACTAAGTTTGGTCTTCATACATTTGAACTATCAAAACAGCCTCTAATTAGCCTTCGTGAAAATGGCTGTGCCTTCCTCCAATCTGTCTTTCGTACCGCCTCCAGTCTTGTTGCTGAAAACACACAGGCAAGTTGGGTGTGGTGGTGCACACCTGTAATCCCAGTACTCTAAGTGACTGGGCAAGAAGACTGCAAGTTTGAGACCAGCCCAGGAATTCAGTGATTTATCAAGACTCTGTCTCAGATAAAACATTTTGAAAAAGGGAGCTGGGGATGTAACTCAGTGGGAAGTCCCTGAGTTAGATCCTCAGTACCCAACCCCCAAAAGAAATCCAACAAACAACGAAAGACCCCATCTGTGTAATTATGAAAGTAACTCTCTATTAATGGCAGAAAAGTCAGGGCCCCATGTTTGGGCAGACATTCCACTGCAACCAAATTTGGCTTCATGCTACAGACCCTCCTTAATGACGGTCCTTTCCAATGGGGACTCTCCAACAAGGGGAAGCTCGCCGCTCCTGGAGGGGACCCAGCTTTGAGCCAAGCTCGCCACTGCTGGTGTTGTGGCAAAGCACGGGGCACAGTGCTTGAGACCGAAATGGGGAGTTTTAAACTGACTGGGAATATGTTACAGCCATGCTGCAGTTTTTACTTTGAAGAAAAAATTGTACTCCAGTTCATGGAAGATGGAGGCTCATGCTGTATATGAGCTCTGGAGAGAGAAACTCCTAGCATTGGGCCATTACTTACCAGTTCCTCTCTTCCTAGTTATCAATCTCTGCCCTACTTCTGAGGGAAAACTGTGCTTTTTTTCTTTCCTCACCTTGCTCTCCTCCCTCCTCTCCCTTCTGCTCTCTTGATGCGAGGACAGCAGGCCTGATGACATAGTACTTCAGTTATCCTTCTGCTTTGGGGCCATCAGAAGCTAGACCCAAACCAAATCTCATCTACAGTATCTTTGACAAAGTTCTCTGGGCTTTAGAAAGCACAAAAGGCTCTCTGTAGACAGAAGCTTAGTTTAAATTAAATAGCAAATGTAAACATGACTTCAGAATCAGGCTAGAAGGTCTCTGTAATGTGACTTGTAGAGATAAAAATGTCTTTGCTGTGACTGGAAAACGATTGCCTATACATAGAGCCTTTGGAAAAATTATTTAACATATTTATCATGAGTTTAGGGACTTACAAAATTTTTAAATGACGATGGAAATTAATTTTTCTGAGCAGCTGAGGGGTAGTTTGTGACTATTGCCGCTTCTTCCTCATATTATAGATGGATACCTTTACACTGATCATTTATCCAGGATTCTAAAGGTAGCAGAGTTGCTGCTTCAGGTGTCATCTTGATGTCTGCTCACAGAATGCAGGATTTTCTCTGCATAGCAAACCACTGAGGTATGCAGTTCTCCAGGCAGGAATCTTTAGTAAAAGGATCTAACATATTCCAGGCATAGCAGGCATTTGAAAGTGCAGGATGGAGAAATGAATGAGTGATGCTCCACTGTATGAAGCTGTGTTGCCTGTTCCCTCCTCCACACAGCCACATGCAAGGTCACGGGCAGCTCAGGGTGAATGTTGCTCTGTCCTGTTGTGCAAAATATGCTGCTAGTTTTGCATTTACCTCTTAATCTTTATATATTTCCTTGCAAGTGCTTCACCTTGTTAAGACAAATATTATGCAAAACTCTCCTGTCTGGGAAGCCACTGTTTTGGTTTTTAATCCAGTGCTTACCGATGGTGAGTGAACTAGGCTGATGTTCACCTCTCCGAGCCTGCTGTTGTTCCCTGACTCATGTACCACAACTCTGGGACCCCTCCTGCTGATAGTGTGAGGCAAGAAGCCCTGGTGTCTAGTCTTTGACCATGACTTGAACTTCTTAACATATATGACTTAGAGTAGCATCCATAGAGCTTCAGAAAGGGTAACAAGGCCATCTGACATTTTCCAGAGGGCACTTATTTGACCTCCCTTACCCTTTATTTACTCTCTCCAAGTCTTGATTTTTCACTTCTTGTTGTTCAATAGCTATCTCCAGAAGACACAGGAGTTGGGTACTTTCTTGAGCTCTGGTTAAAACTTTATGTAGTAGGAAGCAATTGTACTAAAACAAATCTTTGGGATCATCATTGTAAATGTTTCTTTACCTTGCCTCAATAATAGATACCATTTACTATGCGCTTGATATGTTTAATGTTTTTATTTGTTACAACAAACTTTTAAACTACCTGTTTTGCAGATAGGGAAACTAATACACAGAGAAATTAACTTGTCAATCATCATGTAGTTAGTAGCGACAGAACTGAAATTTGAACCCAGGTAGGCTGTTATAGAGTCTTCACTTTTAACCTACATCCTATGAGGCCTCTCTGAGAGATGATGGAGAGATTTGCTGTATGTTATATGGTGAGAGGTGGGGCTTTTGGAGGGTGACTGAGTCACAGAGGAACTATACTTATCAGTGGACGCATCCACCCATGCTCATAGCTGAATGTGCTGTTAGAGGTGAGGCCTGCTGGAGGAGGCGGGTCCCTGGGGTGGTGCCTATGTCTTTCTCTGGCTCTCCCTCCTATCTCTGCTTTCCGGCTGCTGTGGGTTGAGCAGCTTTCCTCCCCCGTGTCCTTCCTGCCTTGGAGCTACCAGACCATGGGCTGAAATCTCACAATTTAAGACCCAAATAAGCTTCTTGTTAAATTGCAGATGTCAGGTATTTTGTTTTAGTGATGGAAAAGACTGCTATAATACCTACCCCTAAAATCAGATCCATTCATAAATTTCCTTATATTTTTGGTAAAGACCCTCATTCTTCTCTTCCGAACTGCAGAGAGAGCTCGGTGAGATCATTTGAGGAAAGTGTCTATGTAAACCGACTGCAGGGTGTGAATCTCTTCTTTTGGTTAGCTCCTCTGACAGGTGTCAGCAAAACTCCAGCAGCAGCCCTCAGCAGAAAGGCACATGACGAGGCATCTCAGTTCTCTGCCTTGGAGTTTATTTCTGGGAGAGGAAAAAAAGTAGATTCGTATCTGTCCTACCTACTTCCTGTTTTCTTTCTGCACTACAGACTTGCCAGTGCTCACTCCTTCTCTTCCAGCCTGTCCTTTTCTTAATTAGAAGCAGGTCAGCCCGATCAGGCAAGAAGGGAGTTTCCTGCCTGTCCTGGCCAGTGTGGTCCTCGCTCTGCTTGCAGTGCTTCTCTCTGCACCTCGGAGTTGCCAGATCCTCTTTAGATTCCTGCTCACAGGAGCTTTCCACTAGCCTGCTCTGGCCTCTCCACACAAGGCCTCAAGATGCACAGTCAAGCAACTTGGTGCTTAAGCTTCCCAATGTTAGGAATAGACCAGAAGCAGATAAAACAGTAGGTCAAACAGATGTTAAGTAATATTCTAATGTTGCCCCTTGTCAATTTTGAGTGGAACAGTAGTAAGAATATTTTATTTGTATAACACGAGTTTATGGTTTGTGTCTAGATATTCCCCAAAGCCTCAGGCAGTCATAGGTGGAGCTCTTCAGAGGTGGTTGTAGCTAGAGTATGTGGTGCTGCAATTAAGTGTGTGATGCTGGGATCAGATTGGCCTGGTATAGTTCTGGGAGTGGATAACAGGAAGCCCTCCCTGAGAAGGCCTTCCTAGATAGAGTATGAGGGACAGAAAGAGGGCTTCTGTCTGCCTGCCATGAACAGTTTCTCCCCTGCAATTCCCCTCTGCTATCCCATCTTGCCTTGGAGCTAGCTGATTATGGAATGAAACTTCTATGAACTGTGAGCTGAAGTAAACTTTTCTTCCTGTAAATTTGAGTGCGGGTATTTTGTCTTAGCAATGAGAAAAGTAACTAAGACACATGATCATAGGGCCACTATCTCAGAACCCAACAAAACTACTTTGTGTCATCAAGCATAGAACTGGGTTTATAACGCTTATGCCACCCTAGTATAAGGCATTTAAAAGAAAATAAGCAAAAAAGCCAAAATACTGGGTTGTGGACTTAGCTTAGTAGTAGAGTCCTTCTGTAGCTTCTGCAAGGTCTTGTGCTTGAACCCCAGCATCACATACCTAAAACAAACAAAAAAAACCCTATTTTCATCCCCATTTTGGAATTACAATAAAATTTTTTATAATAGCCAGAATATCATATTACTGTACTTATTTTGTTCCAGGCATTTTTACATATATTGTCTCCTCTAATCCTCATAATACTCAAATAAGGCAGGGTATTATTGTCACTGTATTACAGATGAGAAAAGGATTGTCAAATTTAAGTAGCTGTTCAGGGTTACATTGTTAGTCAGTGACAGGAAGGATTCAAACCTGGGCCTTTGACTTATAATAATCTCTTGAAATTCACAAGTAATTGTTCAAGCAAGTACCAAACTTTGCAACTGTGTTTACTTAACATGTTCTCCAATTAGGTAGTATTGAAAAACATAATTATTTCTCATGAAGAGTGAGGTAATCAAATATAATCACCCAATAATCTACCTGATTAATTTTGTCGTCCCTGTTTCAGATGAGCTTCTGTGGAACTCTTGTTCAGTCTAGCGATTCCATGATTAAGCCCAGTATTCCTGGGCTGCTCAGGTTCAGTCCATCTTGTCTGGGCTCCTGATCTAGAGGGTCAGCTATACTGCCCCCCCAACACGCACACTTTGTGAATTTGGATTTAAGCTGAAAAGGTCTTGGGGGTAGTTCCAGCTAGCTTTCTGTGGAGACCATCACCTCGCGCATGTAGATAATCTTCCCGGTCCAGTGTCACATCTTTTTCTGCATCTAGTGCCTGATTTCCACCTGCCTTGGCTACTGACATAACCACTTGAGTGGTCTCTCTGCTCCAATTTCTATCCTTGACATGCTATCACTTTGGTTCAAAAATTTTCTCCCCACTCTGTGCCTGTAGGCTGCACATGGAATAGTCTACATTCCTTACAGCATATTTCAAACTCTCATAATTTGGCTCTAATATAACTTCCTACACATACGGTCTTCGATTTCTCTTCAAGATACTTGTTCTAACCAAATTGGTCCCTGCTGTTCCCAAGGTGTTTCATAATGTCCTTCTTGAAGTCTCTTGCCATAATTTTGGGGCTGTAATGACCTTGTGCCCCTCTTCGCTTGGTGACATCTGTATCTTCTTAGTCCAGCTCAGATTCTTCCTCCTTTGTGAGACTCTGCAAATCCATATGCTCTTCTTTGCCTCTATTTCCACAGCATTTGGATTTTTTTTTACAATTATAGCATTTAATAGTTTCTTCTTTGACACATTGTTGATTAGAAATTGTGAGTCTCTCTCTCCCTCCACTCTGTAGCTTTCCAAGAGAACTATTTCTTTTCCTAGTTGTGGCACCTGTACAGCCTGGCACCACACCTTCCTAATAACGGGTATTCAGTACACGCTTGCTGACTTAAACATATTCTTATAAAGTTAGTTTCTGATTATGTGACAAAAATGAGATGATTAAAACTGGCAACTAAAGAAGAGCTAAAATTATTTTTCGATTTTCCTGTGACCCTGACAGAATCGTAAGTTTGATCCGATGCTTTCTTTAATGTTATTCCTTCTGATGCACCAAATATCTTCATGCAAAGGAAAGCAGAGCGATCTGCTCCTCGTTCGAGATGTCATTTTTGCCTGTTTATTCGATGAGTGTTTCAGCAGTCTTTGCATAAAAGCAAAATAACTTGACCTGAATAACTGGAATGAAGCCCATTTTATTGCCTTGCTATGATCTTCTTTTTTTTTAATTTTATTTTAATGGTACATTTTCGATGTACATCTTGATAACATTCATCATTGGGGATTTGTACCTGTACATGATACACCTTGTTGCTTTGATCTTCTTGTTTTGTGGAAGCTATGAGTTGTGCTCTCATGTTGATACTGTTCTCTGAACTGTCATTGAGATAAAATTTGAGTCACCAAATTGATTATTAGAGGCTTTCAGTATTCATCCTTTTCCCTCTTCCAACTTTTCTTCTATTTTCTACTTCTAATTTTGAGAGGGTTTGTTTGAAATATACATATATGTATTTAACATGTTAATATATTTCATGCAGCATATTTTATATATATATAATAAATCATAGAATGCATACACACATATGGAAAAAGCTCCAAGGTAGGCAAATTTTGGAAGCTAATAACATTTGAAATGGATAGTGATCTTAAAGCGTAAGCACTATACGAATCATTTGTTAAATTGGCTATAGTCCTTTTGACCCAATTACATGAGACCCAGGCCAAGCAGGCAGTGTCCTCCAATACTGGGAACACGCTGTGGCATGCAACTCACCAGGGAGTCCAGTCCGGTCCTGTCTTATGGGTGCAGCGGTCTCATGGAGAACTTCAGATATACTCTGAGAACAAAAATGAAAATAATAAAGCTGTGGAAGCCACGAAGAAGTCACCAAAGCAGATTTCCCCCTTTGTAGCAGGGCTTTCAAAATAGCACCTTCGGCAGGCCCCTTCTCCATCCCAGGAACCAGGTGGGTCTCTTAAGCACCAGACACCCACCACAGCTCGTGAACAGGGATCCTCCTGGACTGCATACTGACCTCATCTCTGTAGAGACCACACGTGGTGAGCCCTCTCCCTCGTGTGATCATGAATTTGATGTTTGCGAATATGTCTACAATGGTGTGGGTTTTCACCTTTTGTGTCATGGTCCCTGGTTAGAATCTGGTAGAAAGGGTTGGGGATTTAGCTCAAGTGGTAGAGTGCTTGCCTAGCAAGCCCAGGGCCCTGAGTTCAATCCCCAGCACCGCCAAAAAAAAAAAAAAAAAAAAAAAGAAGAAGAAGAAAGAAAAAGAATCTGGTGGTCTGGTGGAAAGCAATTTGTCTTCTATCGAAACTTGCATTTTTGTCCCCCAAATCTGCATGCAGTTGCAGAAGTTCTTAGACTCCATGAATCCAGTTCGTTGCTTCTAAGCATTGTGTACTCTCATTAAACTATAAACTATGAGGGCAGAGATTGTATCTTATTCAAATTTCTATTATCAATGAGCTTGGCATATAATAAATGCTTGATGAACTAAATAATTTAAAAAATAGACAATTGTCTTGGAAAAAAGAGGGATCAATTGCTCTATTAGTAACAAGAATGTCTGTACCATTGAACTCTTAATGACTATTGGTCTCCAGCCCCACTGAGTACAAATATAAGGAAAATGTATAACTTAGGGACCAGACAGAATTGAGCTGGATATAAAGAAGGCCTTCCCAGGAGAAAGGTTGGTGCTTTCACATTAAAGCGTGTTAAAACAGAGATGGACCTCCCCGGGCTGCTTTTGGAGCTGCACTGTTCTCTGGGGTGGGATGAGCGAGATGGAGTTGGAGGAACCATCATCTCTCCAAGATAGGTGGACAAAGCCAGTCTTTGAGGTAGCATCTTACAGATTGGAACATGGATAATAGTTAACTCTGTTCCAGGGAAAAGAGGGGAACTGGGGTCTTTCTCTTGTTCATAATGTGCTGAGCTTGGGATGAGAGGTGTGGTGAGTACACACGAGATGTGTAAGTGTGTTTGAAGTAAGAAGTGCTTTGAGTGAGATTAAGGGCAGTATGTCTTTACCGTAAATAATTTTTTTTAAGAGAAGACAATTTATTTAAAAGTGGTGAAAAGGGGGGAAAGGGAGATGATAGATAGCTACTCGATGAGTAGGATGCGTTCAAAAGCGAAATACTCCTACTGTAATAATTTTTAAAAATTTAAACATCCACTATATATTTTGATCACCTCTCTTAGATCATTCAGGGGCTAGATTTATTCTACAGATGCTAGGGAGCCACCGGATGGTGTTATGGGTTTGATGTAAAGTGCACCTATGTTCAGTGGCAGGGCTTTTGAAGGTGGTTGGATGATGGGGGGCCTACACTCGTCTGTGGATTAATTCATTGATGGGTTCATAGCTGACTGTGTGGTTCAGCTGTGGGTTCTGGGTCATAAGAGGGAGTCACGTGGAAGGCTATATTCTTGACCATGGCCCCTCTCTTCCCTCTCTGCTTCCTGGTAGCTTGAACTTAACGTCTTTGCTCTGCCACATCCTCTGCCATGCCGGTTCTGCCTTGGAGCCAGCTGACTATGGACAAGTCCTCTAAAGCCTTTAGGTCAAATCCCCTTTAAATTGTGGGTGTCAGGTATTTGGTCTCACAGTTGGGAAAGTGAACAAAACAGATGGTTTCAAGAAGGGAGTGGTGTGATTTGATTTACTTGTTTTGTGTGTGTGGTACTGGAAACTAATCTCAAGGCCTTTGCACTGTGCTATATATCTAGCCCTTTTTATTTTTCATTTTGGAATCAGGTTTCATTTAAGTCACTAAGTTGTCTAGGCTGCACTTGAAAATTGCAGCCTGAGTCCTCCTGACTCAGCCTTTCAGTATGCTATGATTACAGGTGCGTGCTACCACACCTGGCTGTGATTTACATTTTTAAAAGATAATTAAATACTATATGGAGAATGGATCAAAGGGACTGGCATGGCTCAGGAGGGCCATCCCAGAAACCGAGGCAAGAAGATAAAGGCAGGTTAGGCTAGGGTGAAAAGAGTGGTGATAAAGAGAAATAGGCAGATGCTAGATATTTTGGGGAGGCAGGGTGAATATGCTTGCCTGTTGTGTTGGTTATGAGGGATGATGGGGCACAAGGAATCATGGGAGGCTTCCCGTTCTGGGCAAAATAGTGGGAAGATGACGGTGTTGTTCTATGAGGTGAAGACGGTAGGGCGGGGGCAAGTTGGAGGGTAGTAGGAAAAAGCACGTCTCCAGAGACTCAACAGTCCATAATGATAACAGCTGCCACGGAGCTAAAATATGATCCTACATGTTGGCACTAGCATTTTATTAATGACCTTCTTGAGGCTAAGGAAGGTTAAAGAAAGTGCCTAAGTCCATTGGCTAAGAAGAAGAAGGGCCAGGATTGGAATTCAGACTGTCAATGTACAAATGCTAATGTAAAAAGATGGTTTTTTTGTTTTGTTTTGTTTTAAATTAAACTGCACGGCCTCCTAGCGTGAATCAGATTATTCTCGTCTTCATTTCGGGTCCCAGATTTTTAAAACTGGATTTGCTGCCCCCTGCTGTTCACTCACTGTAACCACCTGTAGTTGGGAGGGGGTTATTCAGGAATAGGCCATGTTCAATTAAACTCAACAAAATCTCCTGAACACTAATTATTGCTTCTGTGGAAGGTCTTTGTGAGAAATATATATGAAGAAGAAACAGGCTCTGCCATCGAGGCACTGTGGAAGTGCGTGCCTTTTCTTTCCTGAGCAGAGGAGCAAAATGTTTTAAGAGGCAGATAGGACAGGGAACCCCTGAGAGAACATTGGACACGCCACTCTCCCCTTTTTGTCCTGTGATGGCCAGAGAGGGTGTGGTTTGTCCAAGGGCTGTTGCACCTCACTTCTTTTCACTCCCCCACCGTCCCCTGAGAAGGGACTGGGACATCTTGCCTCAGTGTCCTCCCACGCCACTCTCCAGGCCACTCTGATGAGAAGTCAGCCGTGGTCCCTCTGTCACTTCTGTCAGTCCAGGAGGGATCCGGTCCAGTTGTTAACATGCTCGGTCTTCACAGACCCCAATAAGCTGTGAGGAACACAGCTTGACCCTCTGAAGATCCCCCAGTTTCTGCCTTGCTATTTCTCTTCTTTTTTTTTTTTTTTTTTTCCAGACTGGGGATGGAACTCGGGTCCTTATGCTTGCAAGGCAAGCACTTTAACCACTGAGCTAACTCCCCAGCTGCCTTGCTATTTCTTGCAGAGACATACAGCTGTCAATGAAACAGCATCTCCCGGTGTTCCCCCAAACTGCTGCCGCGACAGACAGCTACGGCTGCCTGAACGAACACCCAGCATCCCTCTAGATGTCTGCCTTGACTGTGGCAGGCTCGAATTTGAACTAAGCAGTAGAGTTAGATTTGGAACTATGGGTAGCCTGGAAACAGAAGGCTTCAGTTGAGGCCCGTTTGGACCAATCAGCAGGCTTGAATTTGGACCAATCACAGGCTGGCACCTGTATATAAGCAGAGCTCTCCTCCAACTTTCTCAGGTTGGTCTAGGAGGGTTCCTTCCGGTGCACTGAGTGCCCCGTGCAACCGCACAGGTCCTGTTCAAACAAAGCCCCAGTTTGCTGGTCTTGTGAATCTGCTCATGGTTTATTTTCCGGGTAGTATGGACTTGAAGGTGTTCTAAATTTACTTGGGATTCTTATCCTGAGTGGTGGGAACTGAGCAATTGCTTTTTTGAAAAATAGAAATAAACACTAGGGACTATTAGGGTGAAGCGCTCCAGAGACCAGCAGCCCGTGAAGATCAGTGACGGACCAGGAACTGGCACAGATGATCAGCATCGGCACAAACCAGTATCTAACCGCAGGGACAGGCAGTGCCGACTGGTGGTGCCAGCGCCAACAGCCCCAGTGACACCGGAGCCCAGAGCACTTGCGCTGAGGGCTCCGGGCTGCTGGTAGAGCTGCCTTTGCTGATTCAGGATTTCTGTCTGAATCAAGCAAAAGAAGCCTCAACTGATTGGTGATGAGACAATCAGAGACTGATGGAGGCTTCGAGGAGGCGGTAGCATTAGAGCTGGATCCCGAAGGCTGAGCGAGGTTGTGGGGAAATGTTACTCCAAACTGAAGAGCTAGCTTGAGCAGGAGGTGGGGGATGGGGCAGCGAGTCCTGGAAGCCAGTGGTGAGATCCTGTGGTTAGCACATGAACGCTGCAGCAAGAATGCCTCTGCCATAGCTGGACTCTGTCACTGACCCCCTTGTGTGACACTGGGAAACTTAATTAGCCTTGTTGGGCCTCAGTTTTCTTTTCTGTAAAATGGGGCTTTAAAGCACATACCTAATAGGATTCTCCTAAAATATAAATGGCTTAATGAATTCGAAGTACTAGATATAGTTCCTAGCTCATGGAAAGTGCCCTAGGTCACCCATCAATAATTGTAAAGAAAAGAAGGCCAGAAAGTTGGAACTAAGTCTTAAAGGGCCTTGAATGCCATGCTAAAGATTCTCAATTTTATTTTTCAGGCCGTGGGGATCTAAAAGTTACTGAAGAGAAAACTGATGTGAGTAAGTCTTCCAAAAATACTTCTGATTGCTTTATATGGAAAGATATAGGGGCTGGAGATTTAGCTCAGTGGTTAGATTGCTTGCCTTGCAAGCACAAGGCCCTGAGTTTGATCCCCAGCACCAAAAAAAAAAAAAAAAAAAAAGCTGGTGACCAGTTAGAAGCCTCTCAAATTTTCTCACTAGGGTGTATGGACATTTTTGAGATATTATGAATGTATTTTGCCTTACATTTCCTCACTGATCATAATGCATGTTGCAAAGGGCAATGACTAGATGTATTTATTGTGGGAAGTATGTTAAGTTTTTCTCAGAAATATTTCAACAGTGGAAATGCTTAGAAGGTAGAAATATTGTACAAACTAAGGTGAGGGACTCGCCAGATGAGAAAACTTCCCGTACAAATATTTTTCCGAAGTAGAGATAAAAAGGGGACCTACTCTTTTTCAGATGTGAGGGCAGGACTAATATCAGGGACAGGTGGAAAATGATCTTCCTCTGTTCTAAAACAAGCAGATAATCTCGGAAGCATCTTGCACCTGTACGAAATATTTTTCCCAAGGCTGCCCCTAAAGGAGATGAAAACAGAAAAACAGTCAGGAAACATTCTTTTGGGCATCAGAGAATATATTTCTCTTTCCCCACAGTTGCTCTCTTAGAAAATTATGTTTCTCTTTAGCCTGGGTTAGTGTGGTTCTTCTTCACAACTATTCTGTGAATAACTTCAACAGTAACTCCCAGGAAAATTGCATTAGCAAAAATAGAGCAAACCGATTGGAGAAAATAAGACTTGCCTAAGGAAATGCAGAACACCGTGTGATGTTCTGAGTGCCTTAGCGCTGTGTGTGCTGAGGGCAAGAGTCACATCACAAGTGAGAAGGAAACTTGTCACCAGAAGAAAGGATTGCACCTGTGTGGCCCAAAGGCTATGACTGGATTTAATGTAGCACTCTGTGAATGCTTATTTTCATTATTGTGTTTTGGCTGATGTGATTGTTTTTAAAAGTAATTTTTGCAAATTATCCCAAGAGAGTTGGATTTTTTTCTTTTTTTAGTTTTTTCGAGACAGGGTCTCACTATGTAGTTCAGGCTGGCCTTGAGCTCACTATGTAGCCCAGGCTGGCCTCGAACTCAGGGCAATCCTCCTGGCTCCACCTCCTGAGTGCTGAGATTAAAGGCGTGTGCCACCATGTCTGGCACTGATTTTAGCAATTGTATTGGATGGAGAGAAGTCTGATTTGTAAGGCTCTAGCCTTGTCGACCTGGTTGAAATCATGGTGATTCCCTTATTGTTTTTATTAATGATGGCATTCTTAGGGTGGCGACTTCTTTGTGGTCAACTTGCTTAAATTCGTACCTACAATTTGTTTACATTTTCTTCTTTACTGGCCGCTGTGGTTTAGATTTAGTTTAACTGTTTAATTGTGCCCTCCCAAAGGTCATTTGCAATTGAAAGTTTAGTCTGTAGAGTGGCCCTGTGGGGAGGTGGTAAGACCTTTGGGAGACGGGACCCAGATGGAGGTCTTCAGGTCTTTGAGGATGGGTCCTTGAAGGAGAACCTCAGGTACTTCTTCCCTTTTGCTTCATGGCCATCAGGGGAGCTGTTTTGCTCTATGACCTGTTTCCCAGCATTGACATCCAGCACCCCTGCCAGCAGCCTGAAGCACTGTATCTGCCTGATTATGGACTGGAACCTCCAAAACCATAAGCCCAGATAAAGATGATTATCTCAGGCATTTGTTATAGAGATGGAACGATGACTAACGAAGAGGTCTTTAGGTCATTGTGGGTATGAATTCAAGGGTAGCTCAGCTGTGGCCCCTTGGAAATTCTTGTGCAAACGCTTGAGTTTTCACAAGAGAATTGCTATGAAATAAGCAAGCCTACTTTCCATTGCCCAATGCTCCTCATTCAAGATGTAACCCCCCCCTACTCCTGCATTCACTCACGCCATTGCTGTTGACCACCATGACATGATGAAGCCAGGAAGTGACTCTATGCCAGAACCATACTTTGGACTGCCAAACTGTGGGCTAAAGAACCTTTCCTTTCCATGAATTAGCTGCTGCAGGTATTTCCTTGTTATTGCACAGAGCTAACTAGTACTTCCGTCCCGCTGCACAGTAACAGCTTCTGCTTTACACTCCATTTCTGGGCCTCTGAGCATAAAAGGGCTAATGGATCAATATGCGACTTTTGATGTCCTTTTTCATTAGAGGTTTGCAGCCAGTGTACTAAAATGTAGTTTAGACATAATCTCTTCCGAGCTTGGTTCCTGTGAAGTACTTCCCAGGGAGTGTACAATCCCTGGCTGTAAAGTTCTATACATGGTGGCTTTCATAAAATAAAACAGAGAAGCGTCTGCTCCAGCAATTTTATGGGCATTTTCCTTCCTCAGGGATTAGAGGATGTTGAGCAGATGTTTATGGCTTCCCTCATGTACATTCTGAAGCGCTGGCCTCCTTTGAATGTTTAATTCACATTGTGATGCGTGGCTAAAGTTGTTTAGTTTATTTCAGTGTGTGTCTGTGCCACGCTGGCAAATGGTTAACAACAGGGGCAGGAGAGGACCCTGAAGAGGGTTTGCTGAGCTCTAAGGTGTTAATACTCCCACTAGTGCCAACTTCAAGCCTCCAAATGATGTCACTGGATGTGGAGTTTGTAAGGGGTAAGTAGTAGCATATTATGTAGTGGCCCAACCACACGAATACAACATGCAAATATAACCTCTCAAGGATGGATAGTAGTGAAATGTAGGAAAAGAAGCAGGAAATGATGTGTTTGGGGATTTTTATTATCTTTGCTTTTAATAAAAACTTATTTGGTTATAAATTTATATCATTTTAAGGAGTTCAACAATCATCTTGCAAAACTCCTGAAAATTAATTGGTCTGACTAGTTGATCTCAGAGGTCTGGGACACCTGCTTCTTGGATTAAAGTGATTTTTTTTGTGGGTGCAGATACTTACTTCTATAATGCCTCTGGCCTTTGGGGGAAAAATCCCTGCAGCTGTTTTTTTTGAAAACTGGCTATTCTCACAGAAGCACTGAATAAAGCAAAATCAATTGTGGCAGGCATGGTTCAAAGAGCAGACCACTTCGGTAAAGCGTTGAGAAGGTTTTGGGAAGGTCTCACCTCCCATTCTAGCTTCCACAGCCATGGCCCAGCCCTCCACTGTGTTTTGTCATGAGAAGACATGGAAATTATAAGTAGAAGTTCAATAATTTTGCCTTGGAATTAACTTAAAGAAGAAATAATCTGTGTTTATTATCCTCTGTACTATTTATTTAACCCATTCTATTCATTCTACTCATTCATGGAAATTTGACCTCAGACCAATAATAAGAGCATTTCACATTGTTCTTGCTTTGGGAGTACATTTTTAGTACTGTTTACTGAGGCAAAACTGTCTGATAGTATACTCATTTATTCATTCACTCATTCTTCATATAGTTGTCAGGCGCCTCTGTGTGAGGGATGTTGTGTCACACACAGGATAGTCAAAGCAAACTAGTCCTTTCTATCCTGGAGGTCACAGTCTAGTGAAAAAGAAAATACACATACAAGTTGCAACTTAGAGACATATATATATATCTCCCAATGTAACATTATAGTTATCATTAGTAGTATTTTGCCATGCTGAGGATTGAACCCAGGGCCCTGTGCATGCTAAGCAACCACTCTACCATGGCACTACGCCCTTAGCCCTTTAATATTTTCAGAGCCATAATCCTAAAGCAGGAGGCAGAGAGGAGAAATTCCTGGAATTTCCAGTTGTGACCAGAGGGAAATGGAAGAAATTGGCTGTCCGGAAACCACAGAGTGCCCAGTTCTTACAACCAGACCACAGCCAAGAAAGACAAAGTGGTGAGAGAGTGTGCTATAGGCACATTTCTTCTCTAGAAACCACCAAGCGCAACCATCTCTAGTGATTAAGCCGTGCGTGGGGACGCATGCACTACAGACTATCCTGAACAGCCGGAAGCGATCCCTGCTCAATTATAACTCATTATAATCTCATTTGCATCATGATTTTGACCACCTCCTCATGGGCTTTGAGCTCTGTGACAGATCCCCAAAGATCCATATAGGGACAAAACTCCCCCTCCAGCAGAAAGGAAGAGACTTGGCCTTGTTGGAGTGAACAGCTGCCCCAGTTCTAAGAGAGACTTGCTCCCTGTAAACACCACATGGAGGCTCCGACTCCTGGCTTCTTCTGCCATCAGCTCTTCTCACCGACCCACTCCCACCCCGAGGAGCCCGTCCTGATTAATAAACCCATGCTTTCATCTCTGTGTGTCTTGCTTGAGTCTTGGTTCAGATGCCAAGACTCTAGGGCACTCACAGCCCCCAACAACAACCCCACAGTTATGAAAAGCTAAGGACGCTCTATTTCCTTTTCTGAGCGGGGCCATTGTCTTCCTGTGCCTCTCTTGTCTGCACCACCCTGCCCGCTCCCCCTACCGGGTGGTGCTCTCACCTTGCACTTTGCAGAGGGCTCTCTTTCTGGGTTAAATGACTGAATGCATACACAGCAACTTGGATTAGGGTCTATCCTGAAGCTCTCAGTAAGTGTTAACTACAACCATCCTCATCACCATCACCACCATTATATTTATCATCTCTGTCTCCTCCTCCCTTCCTCCTCCTCTCCCCGCTCTTTCTCCTCCATCTCTCTGGACTCATAGAAGCAGAAATGTGTGAAAGCCTTGTCTCTTTTGGAGCTCATTCTTTCTGACGGATGGGCATCTGGTCTGTGATGGACTACCTCCCATAGCATGGTGCTTATCACCAACAAGCAACATAAGCAGCCACCAGGATAATTAATTCTGCTATCCTAGATGGCCTGGCTTAGGAATCTCTGTATAACCTGAAAAGAAAACTTACAGAGATTCAGGGTGATCTAGATAAGTGACTTAAATATTGTGAATTTTCCAAATGATTATTCGGCAGTGCCCTCATTCTGAGCTCTCTGAGCGATTTGCGAATATGTGTAGCTGTTCGTTGTTCTTGGTTAACAAGATGCAAATAAATCAGGTGTCCAAAGTGCGCCAGGCACTTGTACGGTGACCTGGCTGCACACGGAGGGGAACCGCACATCTAGGTAACCCATCTGAAACCAAGGACCAAAGTCTTCAGCATCCACGTGTGCTCTCTGCTGGCCATTATGGAGAAGTCGCAGCTGTTTTACCAAACTGTAGTGTTCTCTGTTCACTCCTTCATTCTGAGAATATTTATTAGTTCCAATCTATGTGCCAGATACATATATGGTACTAGTGTGTTTTGTATGATTATTTTTACTCTTTTGTGTGTTTAAATCATTTTCTCATAAAATATCTAATGTAAAGAGTAAAACAGATCAGAAAATGAATCTGACACATAAAATTGTGTTAATTTGAAGAAATACTGATAATAGTTCTTTGGGCCAATTAAATAAACTAAAAGATGTAACTGATAAAAATAGCATCGCATTTTAGAAATTGAGATTGCTAAGGAAATGATTAAGTACAGTCTCCTTTATTTTAAAGCCAAGAAAACAGAAGTTCTAAGGCACTAACATGTAGGGTTCATTGACTTCTCCTTTTTGCTACATTTCAAACTAAGAATAAAAGAAATAGTCAAGTTTTGCATTATTTTCTTTTTTCATATTGACACGTGTAGTGGACTGATACAGTCAGCTTGAGCCTGACTGCCCAGCTGGACTGAGCTGTTGTGGTTCTGGGCACAGAAGGTCCACCTGAAGATTACTGCCGACACAACATAAAGGAGCAGAAGAGAGCAGCTGGCTGTTTCCCAGGAGACGCTCCCAGCTGGTTCTCCCGAAGGGAACTCGGCTGTTCTCATTGCAGCAGGAGCTCGGGGCCTTGCTGTCATTGGGGACGGGTGCTGTTTGCTTCAGGGGAGCGCTGGTCTCCATCTCTGCTGCGAGCATTGTATCCTGGTTCCGGTATAGATTTCTTCAGCCTTTTAGTGCAGACACAGACTTATATAGGACAGTGCCGTGGCTGCCAGCCCTTGACTGGATCTTTCGGGTCTCCAGGGCATAGACAGACGTTCTGAACTCTTCTTGCATTTGGCTTGTGTGTGTGAATGTTGTAACTTGTAATTGTTGTATACTAAGTCTGCTCTCTTGCAAACCATTGACTCTAGAAAAGTAACTAATACAAAAATGGAAACACATAAGAATGCATTTAAACTGTACAGAGAATGTATTTAGGATTCATTCATACGGAAGTAAATTACTAAACCCAGAAACTGTGTGAGTATACAGAGAGTGAATTGCAAAGCAAAAATGAGAAAAGCTGATCCAGATGTTTGTAAGACTGAAGATTTATGATCCCCAGGAGAGAAAATGGCCATTCTAATCCAGAGCTGGTAGAGTTCAGATCAAAGAGGTCAAAGAACTCTGATAAACCAAGCACTTTGATGGGGAATCAGGTAAAGGACAAAGTACTGGATGAGCAGAAGCATATAGATTAGCAGGAAAAATGTGGACTCACCCTATGTGAAGACGGCCAAGTGCTGGCTCTCCAAGACTTTTCAGAAGAGGCGCACAGCCAAGTGTGGGAGGTGCTGCAGACCTGCGCTGCTTTTGGCCTGTGATCAGTTCACAGGCCGGCATCTCAGTGGGATTCCCAAGGCCACAGGGGCCTGGGCATGTTCTGCAAGGCCAGCACAGGGAAAGCTGCTGGGATACAGAGAAGAACAAGAGTGCTGGCCCGTTCATTTTTCTGATCCTACACAACTTTTACACAGTGAAGTAGATTGCATGGGTGCTCTTTTGCCGAGGCAATCAGGCAAATTCTGTGTTCTCGTCTCATGCCTGACAGACGCCCCACTGACCTGCTTAGAATGTGCTCTTATTCCTGTTTCTGAGCACCAGTCAAGGGGCTAGGTGGGTGTTGAACTATTGTGTGGGGTGGAGGTCATCCCTGGGACCGTGTCATTTTTTGCTCACCTTAATAATATCATCAAGATTATGAGAGCATCTATATCGAATAGCTGAGTGGAGGACATATTACATTCTAGATTGAATGTTGCAAACAGTGGTCTCACGCCTCAGAAGAAGTATTTGTGTCATTCTTTAGGGTGCATTTTATTTTATCTCTGCTGATGTGATTATAAAAGCCAGACAGAATGAAATATGCTTCTCTACGTTATGAGCCACCGCTTCACCGATGAGGCAGGATTGCAGATAATCGCTCAGAATCCCCGAGTTTTAGTGTACAGATAATGGTGCCCACAGGTTGTCCAGTTTGTCAAGCCAGAGTCACAGTCAGAAGGGAAGTATTGCCGGCTACAGATCCAGTGGCGAGAGCTGTGATAATAAACAGTGCAGGACGGAGACATTAAGGCTGCATTATAGTTTTGAGCAGTAATTAAGGTGCCTAATAATGAGAATAAGCAATAAAAACGGTTAAGCGATGTTCACTGCACACTGTTTAGGAAATGAGACAAGAGTATAATAAATTTTAAAAATATTTTCATCAAAGTACAAAGTAAGAATGTGGAAGTAAAAGAAAAACTTTCTTAACTGTGCAAAATTAATCTTTTTCAAAATCCTGGTTATACCACTGTGCCAAAGAAGTGAGGCTTGGCTACCTATACGCAACCGCCACTTGCCCTATGTAAAATTCAGTTAACTATCTCAGAACAAAGAGAACAAGGGATGATATGCACTTGATCAGAGCTGAGAGCCCAGATCAGAGTTGGGAACGGGAACCCGTATTCAGCCTTTATGCACACGCCTGACCTAGCGAGGGTGGCCGTGTTAAGAACTCCCAGCAGAGGGCCAGGTGGAGATGCCCACCAGAGGACTCGAACTCGGCGTCCTGCCTTTTAACTTTTCTCACTGTGGGAACAGCCTTATAGAGAAAGAGCAGAGGAAGAGCAAAAAGAGGAAGAAAAGGAAAACCCTGGAGTCTTAACCTTTCCTAAAGACTATTTTCAATTCATGTGTAAAAACAGAGGGAGAAAAAGAGTATCCAATAAAGATTTCTGGAATGAATAAATGTACAAATGGACAAAGTGAGAGAAACACTAATACAAGCCACGTTCTCTGGCTTTGCTGACTTGTAAATTCTCAAGTCAGCAGCAGGGTGACAACCTTTCCAATCACGTCATTTCTGGCAGAATGAGGGCCACACCCAGCGTGAGTCAGGGAAGTAGGCACCAGCCCAGCGGCAAACACTGATGCCATCATCCTTGCCACAGATATATCATGTCATTGCCTTTCTTTGAAGAATCTGTGTCTCATTAGTGACTAGATATCTGGAACTAGCTTTGGCTGTCATTGGTTTAAGACAGCAAGGGGCTTGGTAATACCAACAAAGCGGAACCTCAAAGTCACCGGGCCACCATCTGTTTCAAGATGACAAAACTGTGGTTTCCATCCTCCTCCAAAAAAGTATTAAAATTAATCCAGGATAAATGGAAAGAATGAAAAGACAGGTCAGTTACAATGAAATTTACTGTTGATTAATTTCTTTCAAAATCATTCCATTATCCAGCCATATTTTATTTAGCTTGAAGGCAATAACAGGAATAGCTTTTCTTTTTTCTCTTCTTGGACAATTTAGAAAGATTCAAGAAAGAAAAGTGGGGAAATCCATTTCTAACAACTTTCGTGAGCCTGAAAAATGTTCCTGTCTTGGGACACACTTGCCAAGCTCTCCATGTAGCCCAAACAGTGCTGTGATACCCAGAAGCAGCAACCAGCACCAACCCTGTGCTGGGGTGCTGGGTTCCTTGTGGAATTTTTATTAAAATTATTTTGGGGGATAATATTCCTCTTTGATTCTTTTTTATGGAACCAAAAGTAACCAAGGAAATAGAAAAAGGAAAAGATGCTTTTCTCAGAAGTTCTTGTTACTAATACGAGAATAAAAACTTTCCTCTCTATCGCTAATCAGGAAAGGGAAACCTCAAGTATGTTCGTTTCTTCTTGAATTCCTCTCTCAGCTCCTTTTCATCAGCTTTGGAGAAGCTCACCACCAGCAGTCCCGCTCTTTGACTCCGTGGCGCAGTACTCTCTGTCTCTTCCTAGGCCCTTCTCTATCCTGGCTGCTTTCATAGGAAGCTACTCTCCAGGGACATGGTGATTGGCTTCCTCTGAAGAAGCCACAAGGACAGATAGAACCCTTTCCCCCCAGATAATTACTAATATCAGCCTTTTTTTTTTTTCAGCTACTGGGCATTGAGCCCATGGCCTTTGCACTGAACTGCATCCCTAGCTGTCTTTTAATTTTCTTATTTTGAGCTAGGGTCATGCTAGGTAGCTAATTTCCCCAGGCTGGGCTTGAAATTGTGATCCTCCTGCCTCAGTTCATCAGAGTGCTGGGATTACCAAAGTGTGCCACCAGGCTTGGCTGGAAACAGACTTTTTAAAATTGTGAGACAAAGGAAATCAAAACTCTAAATCATTTTTCAGGCATCATTTCTAATGTCAGGAAGGCAGCTAGTTGAGGAACAATGACAACCAAAAAAATGAAAATTCATTATTAGACAGATACTCTGTCACTGCTTTTTGTGTGCAGGTATAATTTGATAATCCCACAAACCATGTGAAAACTTTTCATAATGAAGAAATGATAGAAAGAAAGCAGAAATTCACTTACAAATCAAACATCTGAGTGCTTACTATGTGCCCAGAACTGTGCTTGTCATATGGGATAAAATGATCAATTGTATCACTCTCATCTACAAAGAACTCCCAGTGAATTGATAGTTAAATGTTTTCTAATTGGCTGCCTAAAAGAATAAATCTTCATAAGCGCTCGGGCTACTGGTGTTTGCCAGGAGAAATTCAGAAGATAGAAGGAATAATCTTAACTCTCTAATCAGAGGGAAAAAAAAAATTAAAAAGGCAAGTAGACCTTTACTGGGCTCACTTTTTTGTCATCTTTTAGGGCAGTGGTCTCCAACATTTTTGGCTCTGTAGCTGGCAGTTTCATGGAAGATAATTTCTTCATGGATTTGTGTAGGGAGGTGGGTGGACAAGGGGTGGTTTCCGGATTAGATTCTCATGAGGAACGCACGACCTAGACCCTTGCATGTACAGGTCACAGTAGGGTTGGAGCTCCTGTGCCATTGTTGACCCGACAGAAGGTGGCGCTCAGGTAGGAACTGGAGTGACGGGGGAGTGGCTGTAAATTCAGATGAAGCTTCGCTCTTTCTCAGACCTCTTACCTCCTGCCAGATGGCCAGTTCCTGGCAGGCCAACACCCAGTACTAGCCCACAGCCCAGGGCTTGGGGAGCCTCTGCTTTAGGAGATTTCTCTTTAGGTTTAGTAAAGAAGGAAAGTCACTTCAACACTTAGAAGAGGATGTACATAAAGCCCAACTCAACCTTCTGTGGCCAGTTCTTCAGATGAAGCCTTAGTTAACTGCAGTAAATATCTAACTGAATGTCCATTCCATACCTAAATAAGTGCTGAATCGTGGGTAGACTATACCAGGACCGCAAGATCTGGTGCTTTCCCATAAACAGCCCACAGAATGGTTAAAAACACACACTCTACCAGTACAGAAAGTACAGAAAAGCACTGTGCATGGGAGCGGCCAGGAGGGGAGGACTTGGATCTTTCGCTGAAGGTAAGACTTATCTATGCCACAGGGATGGAGAGGCTAAGTATTCCAGGAACAAATCATTAACAAGCGCTACAAAATCATTAACATCCTCTTCCCCCTGGACAGGCAGTGAAAGCCCAGTGTCTTGTGTGGTACATACTCAGAGCTAGGAGCAGGCTTCAGGAGGATTATTACATTAGCGGCACGGACAATTTTGCTTCTCTGGCAGAAGTGAAACACAATTTGTGCTCTCTTTTACTCACCAAAACAAAACTAGATTTGGAGGTTTTCTTTGACCTGGGCACCCCATCCCTGTGGGGATGAGAGAAACGGTAGAGGGCCTGGAGAAATATCCTGGTCAAGAGAGACTAGATTCTCAGATCCACTAAAAGCTGGGTGGTCCATGAAGAACTCCCCCAATCTCACAAACCAACATGGTTCTGGCTTCTCTGCAGTGGACTGGCCTTCTCTGTGTTAGCAATTATCTGCTGATAATGACATGGCATAATCCTGCACATGACAGCAGGATTCGAAGTGGGCTTTCATGTCCTAAAGTGATCCCTACCACCTTAGGATGGTTTCACTCTTCTCAACTGGCCTGCTCCCAAAGAGAAGAGGAATTTACTTATCACACACCACTTGGGAAAGAGCTTCAGCTTTTAGGATCTTCTGTCACCGTTTACCAGTGCTCACTATAAGAATGGCGCTGTACTCGGCAATGGTAATCGTCCCACACTGAACATCTGTTAAGAGATAGGCGCCGATGGAATTCTATTTGAACAGTAGCATCTCCATCAGTGAGAACAGCTGGATCATGGTTGTTTGCACAAATCTCTCTGTGTCTGTTCCCTAAAGAGTAGAATGGCTGGATCATCATAAAATTGCAGTTACCAAACAATTACGATATTTAGCTAAACGTAAATAAATGAACATTTATTTATCTACTATATACTAACCGCTTATCTAAGTGCTTCACGTGTTACTTCAAAAGTTTTACTATACACAAGGGAGGAATTTTTCATTCCTTTTATGGAAGAAGTTAGACCAAGTTTTTCCTCCAAGCTGTGTAATTAATACATGATGGTTCACTATTTGAACCCCTGAGATACCAAAGTCAGTGTCCTTTGCTTAATGTTACACCAGCTCCTATTCATTCTCCATCAATTTTTTTTCCAGGATTTTACATAGTGGAATATTTAAAACTCTGCTAGTGTGAAATGTATTTTCTTTATTGCTGATTGCTTGCTGAAGCAAGCAAATTGTTATAATGTACGAAGGCAAAAGATGTATTTTTCCAATACTTATAAATATTTATAACCGAATTTCTTCTTGTAGTTCCTTTCTTCCATGTAATTTACAAATTGCATATTACAGTGATATGAAGCCAGCAATATTTTTCAATCAAACTATATTTCTTAGCATGAAAGTATTTATCTTCTTGATCTATTTTAAATATTGGAATAAAAGAATACACTTTGGAAAGAACGTTCCACTGAAATATTTGAAAGATTGGCAAAGTATATGTAACATCAACTCCCATTTTCTGTCTCACAAATGGAATTTAAGGTAATGAGAGTATAAAATACATTTTAATATCTAAAAACATTAGAAAAAGTATCTATAATTTCACCAATCTAATTAAGACAGTGTTCAACAAATACTTCTAGTTCTCTTTTTAATCACATAGTTACAGGTATTTAACTTCTCTGTCCCCTTTCATGTTAGGTATGCACGTGTGACTTACAGTATAAGTGGAAGCGACACATTATAATTAGTCATTTTCTTATCACTGAGACAAAATACCTATTGTGGTTTAAATCTAACCTGTCCCCAAAAGTCTCATGTGTTCAAAAGTGGGGCTTTTGGAAGGTGATTGGATCATGGGGGCAGTATATTCATCAGTGCTGTTAGGAGATGTGGCCCAGGTGGCAGCGGGGCACTGGGGGTATGACCTGGAAGGGTGTACACTTGTCCCCAGCTCCTCCTTTTTTTCTTTTCTGTTTCCTGGCTGCCACAGGCTGAGTACATTTCTTCTGCCCCGCCCCTCTGGGATGCCGTTTCTGTCTTAGAACCAAACAATCATGGACTGAGCCATTTGAAACATGAACCCAAATAAACTTCTCTTCCTCCTACTTGTGGGTGTCAAGTATTTTGTCCCAGCAACAGGAAAGTAATAGATACAATACCCAACATCTGCAATTTAAAGGAAAAGAAATTTATTTTGGTTCCTGGTTTTCAGAGGACTCAGTCCATGGCTGCTTGTCTCCATGGTAGAAACATCATGACAGAAGGGCACGGAAGAGGAAAGCTGCTCACCCCAGGGCAGCCAGGAGGCGCTGGGAACAAGAATATACCCTTCCAGGTTACACCTACTTCTTTGGATGAGGCTCCACTTCCTAATACATGAGATGGTTGGAGGATGTTTTAGATCTAAACCGTAACAATTCCTGAGTTGTTGTGTTATTCTAAGGAGCACATCCTTATCGTATAGCATGAACTTTTGTTGTGAGACACTGATATATAGGGGTTGTTTGTTACAATAGCATAACCTGCCTTATGCTGACAGATATGCTAATACAACAATGATTTCCATTTCTTTGTGTTCTTTTCACACTTTATCCATCTAAATGTACAATTTTAATGTAGGCATGATTATAGTATAATATGGTTTTCTTTGTTTTAAAGTTTTCAAAACCTTTTGTAAACATTTCTTTTGCTTTTCCATGGACTGTTTATCTATTATTTTACGAGTTGTACAATAGCTTATCCTGTAAATGTGCAATGATGAACTATTTATTTATTTTTTTATGTTTGTACTAGTATAATGAATCAGCTGTAGGTATCTTTGCATGTACCTACAAGCTTCCGTCCCTTCCAAGAGTATTTTCTTGGGCTAAAAGAAAGAAACCATTACTTTCCTTTTGGTTTTGTAGTCAAGTATTTTTCTTCCTTTTTATTAACTTATATTTAACATAGTCTTAGGATCTGAGTGCCTACAGTTTTAAAAATTTTCCTTATTTACTAAATATGTTTCTTGAGAAAGAGCATAAGTGTAACACAGAAAGTGAGAGAGAATGTCAGAGTGACTCACGCAGGGAGAGCAAAGCTATGGCCTGGCTTCCTGCTGTGGGGCTATGTTGAGCAGCAGGCTCCTTGGCAGTCAGAGTGAATCCCAAACGGGCTCTTCCTTTCACTATGTGGGGACTGGGAAAACCCCAGCTCAAGGAGGAAGAGACTGAGGAGAAGCCCATGGGGAAGAGACTTTCCTCACTGGAGCCCTGACTGTGGGTTGGGGAGATACTTTGGTGGCCAGGGGTGTGGAGATGCTTTGTCTCTGTTTCCTGGAGGAGGCAGAAGAGGAGGGCAGGCAAGAGTAAAAACCTAATAAACTCATGAAACCAAAAGAGAATATAACATAACCCCACATTACTAAATAACTCAAGAAACATATAAAAATTTAAGCCAATAAGATGTTCAATGGGACCGCAGATTAGATACTCCAATGAGACGTTGCTTCTGTGTTTCTTAAGTAGCTTCTCTGCCAGACAGTCTGAATGCTCACACCGCAGTAATTCCTCTGATCCCTCTACTGCAATACTGACGTTAACTCAGACTCAGGACCGCTTCCTGCCATGTTGCAGACATTTTGCAGAGTTTGATCCAGTCCAAGTTCTTGAGTTAGGAACTCTTGCTGTCTCTCTCCTTGGATGTGATGGTGGATCAGCAGACAAGTTTCCTAGCACTAAATTGTCCACTGAACCAGGATTATTCCTATGCAATCAGTTCAACTACAGCAGTAACAGGCTAATCTGTTACAGTGGCATCTATCAGGGATAGCTGAGAATTAACATACCATAAAACCCTCTTTTGGGTCTTCCATTAGCAGTGGGAACATGGTGCCAATGTAAGCTTTCAATTCTGTGTAACTCAGGCTGAAACTGGAGTCTGATCACAGGCCTGGCTCTGTGATCCCCATTCTCAGTGGACTCCCCCCAGTCTGCTCTCCAGCTGCTGCCATCTTCCCTGACTGTCCTTCCCTCATCCACTCTGGGAACTTGGCAGTGTGCAGCACCCGAGGCTGTTCTGGGAGCCAGGTTCAAACCCCAGCCCTCCCCTAAGATGGTATCTCTGCCCGGCAGCTCCTGCTCCACGCCACTGTGTCTTGAGGGGCTTGTACAGTAGTCACGCAGTGACGGTTGACTTTGGAGGGCTGCTCGGGAACCAGTGTCTCGCATTCTTCCTGCTGTCTCCAGCTGCATAAGATTCTCCTGGTCCCGATGCAGGTCTCTGTGAGCAGAGGAGTCGCTAGCTGCATTTTGCCTGCTGGCTGGCAGCTAGCCAGCCGCTCCCAGCAGCGTAGTAGTTTCTCTTCTGCAGCATGGTCCCTCTCTTCTGTATCACTTAATCGTATTTTCTTCTCCTCTGTCAGTTCCCTCTTGCTCCCGTGTATCCTCCTCTTACTTCGGTTTCTCCCCAAGCTGTTTTTCTCCAGACTCTAGACACTTTATCCTGGAGAAGCTGAGTGGCTGGCACTCACTGCTCCACCGTTTTGTCCATTTTCATAGTCAAGTATTTTGTAGGCACCTTGCAGACCATTTTCTTGAAGTTGGCACTAGAGTTTTGGTATTAATGAAATTGGGAAAATTTTCCATGTTCTGCTCTTTGTTTTGTTGTACTTTGAGGTTGTAATGCTAATTTTTTGAAAGCTAATATCCAGAATATCCCGGAGCCACACCAAAGAGATATCCTTGTGAGATAACATTGAATCCCACTGACACCTTGATTGAAAAAGCTAGTTGATTACAGAAATATTTCAACTTACTATAAATAGCTGGAAGTTATATAAATTTGTGCCATGAAGATAGATGGATTATTTCTGTAAGATTAAATTAGCAGTGCTTTATCCTTGTGCTGTACAAGAGAGCAATGTTTCCATAGACCCTTTTTTCTTTTGGTAGTAAATATGTTTACACTACATTAATCCTTAGGAAAACCAGACAAGTTACCCTGCCAAGAAACAAAAAGCTGCTCTTTCTTCTCTTTCCATTGATCATTTTGATAAATAAAACATGTTTATTTCTTCTAAAATATACACTATGTTGTATCTGAGATTTTCTTTCATGTTTATACTCCCAGCATTTTGTATTTATCTAACACAGTTTTCCAAGTGCTCAAAATACTTCCTAGACATTATCCCGTGAACATTTTGTAGAACGATGAGGTCAGCATTTTACACATATGTTTGACACATTCTGGCCGTTACTTGTACAGTGTTTAACTACTGTTAGGATTTCTCCTTTCCTTCTCCTTGTCCTTCCTTTCTCTGTCTCTCATCTCATGCCTTATTTGTACTTTCCCTTATGCGTCAGTGACTAAGTGACAAAAACACCACCAACAATCCCTTCCTGGTGGAGAAGAAGACCTCACAGAGAGGTGGGGCACTTCTTTCTCCTAATGTTCCCTGATTCCTGGGTGCTAATCCTAGGCTGGGCCCTTAGTGATACTGTCTGGCCAGACACTGTCTGAAGGATGATTCTCCTGGGGTGGCATTCTGTCCGCCTTAGAGAGGGGAAAGTCGAGTGTCTAAAGGGTGTCCTGAGAAATTCTGCAACACTTCAGATTGGTCATATGATCTAAATTCCACCCTGATCTTTGCCATTCTCACAGAATGACAGGCACAAGCAAATGAATGAGGCATGTGAAAGTGCTTTGAAGCTGTCTAGGTGCATTCACAGAACCACATCTGTCTAATAAAATATGATTCATAATATTATTAAATACCAGTTCAGGAGAAAACAAAGTGAAAAAAAACCCATTTCTCAAAATGAGAAATTGCATGTCTGACTGTAAGAGAAGAGGATGTGGGAGAAACACCTATTATTTTGAGAAATAGAAGACACTTTGTGCTGAAAAACATTTTTCATAAATAAAAACAGTGTCCTTTAGAGGCTTAGTTCTAAATTAGTTTTGTTCCATCCACTCCTATGAGCTATCAGGCATGAGATTTATCTTCCAGCAAACCTGAGTTCAAATCTTGAGTTCCTTTTTTAGGGACTTGGAGATAAATTACTCCATTCCTCAGAATCTATTTCACAGATAAAATGAGAACACCCATAGCATAACTTCCCCAGACTCAAACAGAAAAATTCTATATTGAAAACATTTTGTAAGTTTAAAAGACACTAGAGACCTGGAAGGGCAGAGAAGGGGACGCTGAAAAGAAGTTCAATAAGGGACACCAGGACACAGGTAGAGGAGAAATTCGTTCTGATTTTCTATAGCACTGCAGGGTAACGATTGATTAAAACAACCTACGATATATTTCAAAATGACTAAAAGAGTATAGAATTCCCAATGCGTAAAAATGATTGCCGACCATGTTGCCTATAATCCCAGTACTTTGTGAAGCTGAGGTACAAGTTCAAGTCCAGCCTGGGTAATTTAGCAAGACCTTGTCTCAAAAAGAGGTGGGGGGACTGTACTCCTAGAGTGCTTGCTTAGCATGCTCAAGGTTCCTGGGTTCAGTCTTCAGTACTGGAGAAAAAGTGATGCGTGTTTGAAGAGATAGAAATGCTCATTATCCTAATTTGATTATTACACATTGTGTTCATATATAGAGTTCCCACAATGTACCCTGCCAAGGTGTACAAATATTGTACCTCAATAAAATAAACAAAAAACCCACAAATAAACCAGTTATTTAACAGCATCAAAATGTGACTATAAAAGGGTAATCACGAGCTGCCTCAGGTACCGGTTTCAGAGTCAGAGAGAATTCCACCACCACCAGATGCTGTAACCGGAAGAGAAAAGGGGGAGGCCCTGAGGCCCAGGGCTGTAGAAATCAAGTCAGCTCTCGCTGTGCAAATGAGAACGCTGGGATGGGAAGGGGCGTGGCCTGTGTGGAAGGTGAGAAGAAAACCTCATCTGTGTGAAAGGTGAGAGACAGGCAGGAGTCTAGTCCAGCAGGTCCCAGCTCACTCTGTCTCTCCGAACCCCTCCTTGCCCCGAGCTGACTACCCTCATGGCCCTTCCCTTTTTTGCCCACTGTCTTCTTGGCCCTTTGGGGTTCCCACACTTGTCTGATTTCCCCGTCTCTCTGTTTTTTTTTTTTTTTTTTATCTTGAGGATTGAGCCAGGATGTTTACACTGAGCTGTATCCTCAACCCTTTCAAAATTTTGAGACAGGATTTCACTAAGTTGCTAATTGCCCAGGCTTCCTGCCTCAGCCTCCCAGAGTGCTGGATTTACAGGCATTCTTCCTACTTATCATATCTTTTAACCTCGTTTCCAAGTCTTTTTCCTCTGTCCACCACCAAATGTTAGTGTCTATATATCTATTTTTCACACTTCCTTTGGGCTTAGTACATGCCAGGTACTGTTTTAAGAGCTTTACAAACGTGGTGTGCTTCTTCCTCCTTTGCCACACTGGCTCTGAGGTCACCAGAGCTCTGCTCTTGGCCTCTCTGGGTCCCAACGCCACCTGTGTGCAGGAGCTGTGGTCTTGGTAACATCCGTACCACGCATCTGTGCGTCTAGTCTCGACTGGACTCCTCCCAAGTGGCGCATTCCAACAGCATGCAGGATATCAGAATTTGGATTTACCACGGGACCCGCGAATGTGAAAGACCCAAATTGCACTCACCATCTCCCCACCCGAAACTTGCCTACTACTTACCTTCTCACCTCAGGTGTGTGACACAGGGCAAGTCTCTACACAGCTGGGAGACTCAGCTTCCGCATCTGTGTAATTAAAAGGTTGAATTAAACAACCAACACAAATATTCCTACTTTATCATCCTTTGATTCTGCAAACCTTTTGCCGCTAGCACTGTCTCCAGGTTTTACTCTATCTCCTTTTAAACTTTTAAACATTATATTATTCTGTAAGTAAAAACTTAGCATGTTCTGTAGGCTAAACACAGTGCAGAACACACATACAAACTTTCATATCACATGGTTTCTCTTCTATCAAAAACCCAAAGTATAAATAATTTAAAAGCCAAGTAGAAGACAGATAATAGGAAACAGGGAGACAGACCTTTTGAAAATGGGGAGGGAATCAAGAGATGGAGGGAGAGGGAGAGTAGGGCACAGAAAAAAAATTAAGGTGTGTTAAGTACATGTACCCACTCCCCGTGATGAATGTAATCATTATGTATTGCAAACATGTACTGTACTAATAAAAAAATTAAATTAAATATTCCTGCTCTGAGAATATGCACAGGGCAGATCGAGCGTGGTGGCTCACGCCTGTAATCCCAGCACTCAAGAAGCTAGGGGAGGAGGATTGTCTCAAGTTCAAGGCCAACCTGGACTACATAGCAACCTTGTTTTAAAAAAAAAAACAAAACAGCACCCAGGGAGAGGAGCTGTGGCACTGCCGGGAGGACTCATTGCCGTCCCACGTGTCCAGAGCTCAGGTGTTGGAGGCGCCACCACAAAGCCTGCAGATAAACCCGAGACCTGGGAGTCAGCCGGCTTCCTATAAACAATCTCTCCTTCGGTCCCTGACTTCTGTATCTGGGCCTCCTGCATATCCGTCTGCGCTCTGGCCTCTGTCAGTGCAGGTGAGGCCTTCATGGCGGCTCGTCTCCTTCAGTGCTCACACCTCCCCTGCCATTGACAGAGTAGCCCTCCAGAAACCGCAGTCCCACCACGGCCCTGTCTTAACTACAAGGCTCCAGCAATGCCTCCTTGTTTGCAGAAGCAGTCCTGCAAGTGGCAGGCAGCACCTGTGCCACTGGGCCGCGGGTACCAGCCGCACCTTTCTGGCCTTGCTCTGCAGCCCTTGGTGGCTCCCTCCACGCCGTGCACCACTGTGCCCTCTGTGCCGCCTAGATGCCAGTTCCTTGGGCCATCTGCCTTTTACCTGAGCGATAAATTTCTCCGGACTCTGAGAAACCCAGTTAGGATTCTTCTTCTGAGAAACCGTCTCTGCCTCCTGTGGTGATAAATTTCCTCTTCTTGCGCCTTTTCCATTCCGTCAGTGGGTTTCTGTTTCTGCCTGTACCACAGTGTGGTGACGATTACTTAATGTTTGTCTTCCAGCTAGAAGGCAGGGCTCACTAGGGTGTGGACAGTGCCAGACACAGCCCTGTGTCTCCTGCCACACCTGGAAAGCAGCACACAGCAAGGTCAGGTAAAGTTCTGTTGACCAGACGACTGAGGGCCAGCATTCGGGAAAGGCTCCCAGGCCGAGAGGAGTCCAAGCGTGAAAGTGGTAGCAGCATAAGGAGGTTTGGCCGCATCACTGGCGCAAGAAGAAAAGAAAACAGCAAACAACTCCTGGATTTGAGGTGAGGGGTGATGATACCCCCTCACATATGCAGAGCCCTTCCCCTGCCGTCTCTTATGCCCATCTGTGGGACTGAGGTTTGTGACTGGCCCAAGAGATGGCGTGGATCACACCAGACTCTGTAGATCCCCCCAGGGAACGTCAGCTGTGCTGCCCCGAGTCCCCCTATTTGCCCTTTAGGGACAGAGTTAGAAAAAGAAACTGTGCATAGAACAAGTTAGTCTGTGAAAGCAGATGATTGCTTGACTCAGGCCCTTAAACATACAAATAGAGAAATCATCGATTTCTGCCTGTTATTGAATGTATCTCTATCTTCTCTGTGTTTGGGGACAGAAATAGGATGAGCATATTGCCATGATACCAAAAGCAGAGCATAGATATCAAAATACTGCTCCATGCAATAGCCCACTCGGGGGCTGGCCTCAGATTTCTGTTCGTGACGCAGCCAGGAGTGGAGGCCAGCTCTGACCTCGACCACCTTCCCCACATCTCCCACCTGCACCAACAAACACTCGAGGCTCTGGCCTCGGTTTGGACCCGTTAGGCAACAGTGACGTGATGCTGACTGATAGGAGCTGCTTTTCTTCTCCGGTGCTCTTCTCCCCAGGACCGGTTCTCGTCTTCCTCCACCATGCGCTTGCAGGGTTCAGCCATGGGTTTGGCCCGTAGAATGGGCGTGATTGTTGCTTAGAGAATTGATGAATAAATAAAGAAAAATTTAAAAGAGAGAGAGAGAGATAAGTGGAGACAAGAGAATTAAAGAAAGTCAAAATAAGAATGCTTGTGGAGATGGTTTAGTTCAACCAGAGAACTGTAGATTGCTTAGGACTTAATTGAGTTCCTCCCCTGTCCCTCTCTGTCTCTGCCGTGTTTCTCGATGCAAGAGGAAGGACCAGAGAATTAATTCTTGCATTCTCCCACTAACATTTATTAAGCATATATCAGACTCTGTTCTAGGGTCCAGGAATAAGGCACTCAACAGAACAAACAATTCTCCCTCCTTCTGGAGTTTACAGAGTCTAGCAAAAGAGATGTACAATATAGTAAAATAAATAGCTGTGTGATTAGAAGGTGATTAAGTGATATGGGGAAAAAATAAAGCCATGGTAAGAAAGAAGGAGCATGGGGGCCCTGAAAAGACTCAGAAAGTGACATGTGGCAAAAGATCAAAGACCTGAAGGTAGTGGGGGAGCACTTAGCGAACCCCAAGGGAAGAGGGCAGAGCAAGGCAAATGCCCTGCGGCAGGAGGGTGCCTGGCATTATCCGAGCAACAGCCAGGGCCCAGCGTGGGCCAGGAGGACAGTGGAGGGCAAGTCTGATAGAGAACTGAGTTACTACGTAGCTCCCATGAGCTTTTGTGAGGAGCCTGATGCACTTTGGGTGAGATGGGAAGCCACGTAACGAGGGTAACACTGATTGTGGGGTTGCGAATAAAGTGGAGGAAAAAGAGTGAAACTGGAGGCCAGGTTAGGAGACTATTGTGCTGATCCAGGAGCGAGAATATGGGGCTTGGGCAGGGTGGTGGCAGAGGGGCTTTGAGAAGCCATCCACGGGAGGACCAAGAGTTTTGGCTGCGTGCATCAGGTGGGAAATTCTTGTTAGCCACCCGTGTTTTTAGGTTTAGAAAGCACTTGGATATAAACTTCAGAGTTCAGGAGAAAGAGGGTGACTACAGATGTCAATGTGGAAGCCACCCGCATATAAAAGTTTCTTGAAGCCATCAGACTGGCTAGAGTCACCAAGGGGCGAGAGTAAAGGAAGTGACCAAGGGCTTGGCAGGGGACTCTCTGATATTTGGAGAGGCGGGAGCGTGGAGAAGCCAAAGTGACTGAGCGGGTCGGGGGTTCAGGAGAGCGGGGGTCATAGAAGCAAGTAGAGAAAGCACTCCGTGGGCAGATCTGACCACCTGTGTGAGCCCAACAGATCAACAGCATGCATGTGGATTCAGTCATGGGACCATTCCTGACACGCTTGTCAAGAGAGGCTTCTGTGGGATGAGGAGGCAGACGCCTGGTGCAATGTGATCGAGAGAGAAGGAAAGAAGGGCACTTGGACACAGCAAGTGTCAACCGCGCTTCCAAGGAGCAGGGGAACTTCCGGGAGGGGAGTCGGTGGGAGAGCAAAAATGCTTTTTGTTTTTTATGAGAAAAATAACAGCTTGGGAATGGTCCTATCACGAATAGAATCTAGTAAAATCCAATTCAACTAAATTCAACAAATATTTCCTGAGAATTTGCCAAGAGCAAGACACTATTCTATATGGGACACCTTTGTGAACAGTGACAGGCCATTGTCACTATGTATGGCAAGGAGCCACCATTAATAAATAGGTAAATTGTATTCTGCATCGGAAGTTAAATACTAGGCAGAGGAAAATCCAGAGCAAGATAAAGGGGCCCGGGGACAAGCAGTTTTAAATAAGGAGGCCAGGAAGGCCTAGCTGACAAGGCAAGGAGTCGGCGGAGCCCACACTACTAAAGAGGCAGCAGGCGCCCTCTAAGGCAGGAGCAGCATCGAGATGAAGACAAAATACAAGAACAACTCTTATCAGCTTTGGGTCGCTTAGGGGAGGAGGGTAGCGGATTCCAGTGAGGTCGACAGAAGGAAAAAGGAGGGACTAGCTGGACCTCGTTAGCACACAGGTGTGAGGGAGGTTGTCATGTATGCCAGGAGATGGAGATGAGCCTCTAAGGGCACCAGCAATTCTAAAAGGAATGTCAACTAAGCAGCCCCACACTGGCTCCTGGCTCCACAATTCCGCCCTCACTTTCCTGGTTGGACCTTGAGTTTGGTCCCCGGAACCTACCCCACCCAGGCACACATGTTCTCAGTTCCCTCCTCTGGGGAGAAGGACCTGCTCTCCTCCCCCATTCCCCGCTCTCCTCCCAAACAGCCACGCTCCTCACGGGAAGTGAGGACCCAGAGAAGCATCCAGATGAATCAGGGCTGCTTTGCCCTTCTGCTCACAAAGGGTCTCCATTTGTCTCCTGCCATAAACACAGAGAAGGGAATGCTCCTCACATTCAATACAGGACGCTTGTTAAAATGCAGACTCTGATCTGTAGAGTCTGAATTTCTAAGAAGCCCGAGATGATGTGGGCAATGCTTTTCCTTAGACCACACTGAGTGAGTAACAAGGGGCCGCTAACGTTTCTTCTTTAGTATGTTCTCTGCACCAAAATCTAAGAAGTCTGTCAGATACTCTCAAGTCAAAAAGCTCTGCTTCTGTTTGCCTGGTATATCATCTCCCACACGTCTGATTCCAGTCTCACTTTTTAAAGTCATTTCCTTTTAGAGTATTCTATTGCTTCTTAAATGCTAATTATCATTTAATGATTCAGACATGCATTGTACTCTAATGCCACCTACAGGGCGAGTGATAGTCTACAATTTTGTGCTGTTTTTCTTTACATTTTATTTTATTTTACTTTATTTTACTGTTTACGTTTGCAATACAGGATAGCGATGTTTGTTAGGGGAGGAATTAGTTGATCTTTTTTTAAGCAAACACTATATGTTGTAGTTAAATTCTTTAAAACACACAATCTGATATTTTCTATTTTTTTTTTTTTTAAGAGACAAGGTCACACTATGTTGGACAAGAAGTCCTGAATTTCTGGGCTCCTGTAATCCTCCTGTTTCAGCCTCCTGAATAGCTGGCACTATAGGAGGACTATACCACTAGCCCTGATTTTCAAAATGAGCTACATTCCTAGCCTACTTTTTACTTATTTTTAAATTTGCACTTAGGTTCTTGCTAAGTCACTAAACTGCCCAGGCTGGGCTAGACCTTGAGATCTTCCTGCCTCAGCCTCCCAGAGGGCTGAGAATACAGATATGTGTCACCACTTTCTTTTACCCATCTCGGAAAAGTTTTTCTTAACACACAATTTCCTCCTTTCTAGTTTGTAATTTTCATAGAAAAAACTTAGTAAAAAACTAAAGTAAAACTTCTAGATTTCTAATTGTCTATTGATATATATATATTTAGATGAATAAACATTTGGTATAGGAAATGTGAATTTATAAATATCAGAATTTCCCAAAAGAAGTAGTGAAGGCTAAGAAAAATAAAATATTTGACTAATACTAGATATATTTAATTATATTCTATATAATATATTGCATTTTAAATTATTTCGTGTTTTTAGATGGGAGAGATGTAGTAAATGTTTTAAAACATGACTATTCTAATTGGAAGTTAAGCAACACAGTCCTAAAAGATCTTCGGATCAAAGAAGAAATAGAAAACAAAACATACAATTTTAAAAGAAAGTGGTAGAAAAGGACATATCACATCTGATATTAT